>APFE030941504.1:151462-168163 GCA_000404065.3 Pinus taeda
TTTATTTATTTAGTTAGTTATTATTTTACTCTGGAATCAAATTAGAGTGAACTCAAATGGTGAACACTAATGTAAAACTAAACCCTTTCAACTTTCTTTAAAGCTTTGCTAAACTAATAACTTTTATCAACGATGACCCTTGTGGATCAGGACATGAAAATTAAACCCTTTCAACTTTGTTTAAATCTTTGCTAACCTAATAAATTCCATTGACCTTTATGAGGATTCGTATGTGCAGCTTAGCTATAGGATAAGTTGGTAGAAACTTTATTGTTAGGGCAAAGCTTCATGGATCTTCCAACTTCTCTATACCCGCATGCTATAAGAGTGCCGGCATGTTATGAATTAAGAGGACATGCACGATTATTTTTTTCTGTTTGTGATACACATCGTATTTTGCAATCGCTGCAGTGAATCCAAAACATGAAGCAATTCTTCTGTATACAGCTGCTCGTTTGGTTTGGATGGCTGTCTTGTATCGCTCTAGCACAGCTAGAGATAAGTGGTGCCATCACTGGTTCTGCTAGTTTTCCACATGTAGGAATTACATGCCTCGGGAATCTGGCTGTTTTTATCACAAGTTTTCTGAGAAAGCGGCTTGATCTAGAGATGGCTGCCAGGGATTTTCTGGTCACCATCACAGGTCCCTGCAATTTGACGGAAACGCCTCCGCCGAAGAAAAAGGTTACTTGCATCCGAAAACTGGCATATTTTATTCCCAGTTTTTTAAGAAGAAGGCCGGTTGATCTAGAGATGGGTGTCGGGGGTCTTCTGGCCACCATTGCACGTCCCTGCAGATCCCAGGAAAAGAATATGAATGAGTTAATTGCCGTCACCCCAAGCTATATTCCAGCCACCTCTGTCGTAATGCTGTCAAATTCGGCAGGTATGACCAACTCTTCTATCAGACAATTCATGGAGTACATCTACAACGCCCATGGTGTGCACTCCGTCTTACTGAAATACGACAATTTAAAAGATGCAATCCCTGAGAGCAGCAACTGTAACATTGAAAATGAGCTACATAGTAATATCCCAGCCACATGCAATTGCATTGTGATAAGTAAAGTAGAAGGGATCACTATGCTTCAATCGCTAAAAGGGATCAATATGCTTCAATCGCTAGAATCTCGAGTCGTACTGCCATCTATGCAGTGCCTTGAAAATGAACGCCATGGGTGTAAACGCCACCTGTTGGAGGTGGAGGAGAAAGAGCATGATTTAAACGTCGAAGTCTTTTCCGCAGTCCGCGATGCGCTTGATTTTGCATTTACAACGCCCGCCCAAACAGAGCCTATTTGCATCTGCATTCCTGTGAACGACGATAAATGGACAACGTTGCTGGTCAGATCTTTGAAATATAAAGATCAGGCAGACAAAGGAGCCACTGTCGCGGCTGCAGATGTCCTGCAAAACTATTTGAATAAGACAGGAGAAGATAGAGCTGAAAAGACAGCTAAAGATAGAGAAGATACAGCTAAAGGTAGAGCACAAGAAATCAAATACAAGACAGTCTCTTTAATAGTAGTAAGGTTTGTTGAAATATTCGTCAACCTTCTACTGACTGTGTTCTTCAAAGTGGATGGCTTTTCTAGTTCTCTGGCAGCGAGAAGGGCAGTAAGGAGTCATGTGGTGGACAGTAAAGGAAATGCACTGCCTGCAAATGTGTTTCTAACCAGCGGTCTGGTCGTCGTCAAGTCCCATTCCGTTTGCCAAGTGCTGAAATTTAGAGGTAACAGAACCTTTTTGGTTATAGTTGCTTGCGTCAACTTGCTTTGTGCTATTGCTTGGGTTGTTGTGCTCATTGCATTTAACGGAGCCGCTGGCAAATGGTATGCAGTAAACTCCATGCCGCCTTCTAAACCTAGGGTTGCTGTTATAATAGCAGCCGTTTGTATTGGTATTGTCATGGACTGTTTCGAAGATTCCGACCTTGTCTTGGAAATTTTCCGAAATGCCGGGGACTGTAAGAAATCTTGGGAGGAAATTAAAAAGGACAAGAATAGGCTTATGATTCTGGGAGTGATAGTTTTAGAGATAGCTTTTGCAGTACTAGTGGCTCTAAGTCTAAATAACGGTATTGGAAGGTGGGTATATGGTGTTCTGCAACTCCTGGTTTGGGTCAAGTGGGTAATTGGCTCTTGGATCCTCGGCGCGTTTTCTCCTGAATATGTTCCCACAACTTTTGCTGGACGGGGAGGGGACCCTCATCGCGTAGTTCTCGAGAACTCTCCTGTCCAGTGGGTTGACAAGGGAACTCTGGTGTACTGTTCTTCGTTCTTTCTTAATGCTGTCATGGTTGGAGTTATGGGCGATTGGGCTGGAATTTGGAAAACTTTGAAGTAGTTTGGATGTAATTTTTTCTCCCCGAGATAAGAGACCCGGCTGCTATGAGTCCATGCGCGTTATTATCCAACAGACCGGGAGAGTGTGGTAATGCATAAGACGTGTTAGTATTTACCAATATGTATAACGCATTAACTCTTTTTAATGACAGTTATTTACATTTCATTTATGCTTTCACTTTGCATCTGCAAGATTAGTGAGCAAACACGCTATCCTATTGAAAAATCGAAGCCTTTTCGTGTTGTCCGAGTAACTAGGAAGCATCATGGAGGATACCACGGAATCAGAATTGAAACAAAACTTTACAACTCAATAATGTTTTCAAGGCTCTACAAATGTTGTATACAACTCAATAATTGTTTTAATGTTGCAAAGACAACTCAATAATTTTTTTAATGTTGCAAAGACAACTCAATAATTTTTGCAATGTTATAGAGATGTTTTATAAGAAAAATGGTGGGAGAAGGATCATATTTATTTTTGAATACATTGTTTAACATAATGTTGTCATTAATGACAATATGCGTAATTGGTGTTAAAGGGATGCTTAAGGAAGCAATTAATGACAATATGCGTAATTGGTGTTAAAGGGATGCTTAAGGAAGCACTAGTGTTATTCATGAATAAATTAATTGAAGTTAAAGAGGTTTAAATTTTTTTGAGTTTTTTTAATGAAGTTATGATGTTTGAGTTTTTTTTATGAAGTTATGATGTTATAATGAGTCTAAGGATGGTATGGTTTGATAGTCCTCTGAGACCTTCTAATAGTATATCACACTTTGAAAAAATATGAGAAGGTATGGTCATTAGAAGATCAACATTTGGAAATGACCTAAACTATGGGACTAACCCACAAATACCAAATTTGTTAAAAAGTGTGCATCTTCTCAGCAAATCTATGGTTTAGTAGTCAAATATACAACAAATATCACAAACTTGCATGAAATTTAATGTAGTTAAAGATCGAGCATCTTTCTCACACCACATGAGAATTTGAGTGACATATATCATATTAACCTCCTCAAGGTTTAAGTAGGGACGACCCTCCATGTTGGCTAGTCATGTAGTGACACGTGGCACATTATGATTGGTCAAAGGAAATGACATCGCCAAAATGACAGTGACGACAACCTTTAGTCAAATGACATGTGGACTCTCTTGCACAGTCAACACAGACATGGAAGCCCTGATGAAGTGGTGAAGCTCGATTGGTCAATGGATATGACATGGCAACAAGTATGACATAGAGATGACTTCACTTGGCACATCATCAAGATGATGTTAGCAAGATGACATGGCACCACCAGTGATCAGCCACAAGGCATGCATAATGGGCAGATTTTGATTGGTGAAAAGGCTATAAATGGGTGACATGTGGCACCTCTCGCGAGATGCCACATGGCATGATAACATCATTATGCAAATGACCATGGACTCCTAGGGACCAGGTCACATTGTAAAATGGGTTGACCCTTTAGGTTTCGACAAGGTCACATGGATGTGGTCGTATGGTTGTAAACTCCGGAGGTGCTGGAAAAATTGATGGGCCCATGTTGGGTCCCATACGCCCCCAGACCATGTAACTATGTATAAATACATATGACCATGATGTCATTAAATACACATTCGATGAATGATAATACAAAGTACAAGTTTTGTGGTTAGCAAACTATAGTTGGTTCTGAGTTTGAAGATGGGTTAGCGAGCAAAGGTTTAAAGCATGACTACGATAGGAGAGGTGAAGTATAACTGTGTTGTTAAATAAAGGTTGAACTCTGGTTTTCCGCTTCACCTGGTATATAAGCACAACCTTTTTTTTGGTTCTGGCTATGGTCGATTACGGAGTTCTATTTTGGTTATAGTTGGAACTCGGTGCACTGTGCCATTTTGTTGCCATTTTGTTTTGGCTATGGTATGAATGGAACCCAGTTTACCGCAGAGTTTTGTTTTTCTTTGCTACGAATTTTTTTATTTGACTATATGCGGAGCCTATCCATAAGTTTGGTCATGTCCTCCTTTCAAGTCTAGATTAAAGTTCAATGATAGTGTGACATGGATCCACTCCAGTTGGAACCTGATTCAGATCGAGCTGCGAAGTGTCGATCTATATAAATATATCGAAGTCAATGTTTACCTTTTGGTTAACATAGGGAAAGTTGAATGTTAGATAGTGGAGGGTGTGAAGTCTGGTTATACATAGCAGAGATTGAAATTCTAATAGTGGAGGTTGTAAAGTCTAGTTATACATAGCATAGACTGAAAGCCCAATAATGAAGGTTGTAAAGTCTGGATATACATATCATAGGTTGAAAATATGATCACGGAGGTCGGTTTCTATGTTTGGTCCAGTTACATAAACCAATGCTTAACCTCTATTTACATACATAGTAATGACATGAAGTGGGTGGAGGATTGTGTCCTTCTCCTCCATTTGATATTAACACGTAGGCACCATAATAAAATGACCCTATATAGTTCATCGTATGTGAAATGACAGATAGGTCAGTGAGTGATTATTGAAAATTGATTGTGTTGTTGAGGTCACGGGTTCAAACCTCGTAAGTTGTAAAATAGTTTATTAATTATTTTTGTAAAAGTATATTACGTAGAATGTAGTTTAGATAGAGTTGATGAGTTGTGTTTTTGTAGTTAGTGTTTGAGTTTATTTTTCATGAGTTTTGTAGTTAGTGTTTGAGTTTATCTTTCATGAGTTGTGTATTCGTGGTTTCTGTTAGTGTTTTTGTTGGTTGTCTATGTGTGCCTATAAAGTGTTTGATGAATGAGAACTGGTTTATTCCTATGCATCTTTCTCGTAAAATTATATTATGTGGAATGTAATCTAGATAGAGTTGATGAGTTGTGTTCTTGTAGTTAGTGTTTTACTTTATCTTTCATGAGTTGTGTATTCATGGTTTCTGTTAGTGTTTCTGTTGGTTGTCTATGTGTGCTTATACACTGTTTGATGAATAAGAAATGGTTTATTCCTATGCATC
The DNA here is from genome assembly GCA_000404065.3 of Pinus taeda. NCBI lineage: Eukaryota > Viridiplantae > Streptophyta > Pinopsida > Pinales > Pinaceae > Pinus > Pinus taeda. The sequence goes on from APFE030941504.1 coordinate 156,802, forward strand.
CTTCTAATTCTCTAATTTAGTATAAGTTTTATTTCTCTTGTAAAAGTATATTATGTCAAATGTAGTCTAGATAGAGTTGATGAGTTGTGTTCTTGTAGTTAGTCTTTGAGTTTATCTTTCATAAATTATGTATTCGTAATTTCTGTTAGTGTTTTTGTTGGTTGTCTATATGTGTCTACATACTGTTTGATGAATGAGAAATGGTTTATTCCTATGCATCTTTCTAATTCTCTAATTTAGTATCAGAGCCAGAAAGAGAGATCTAAAAAGATTCAGATCTGGGAGGTAGAGGGCAAGAGCTGTGAGGATTGTGAGTTTTTTTCTTTTGTACTTATCGGTAAAATTTTGTCGATGTTTCCATCTACCCAAAACATTTGCCCAGAACTTGTGAAGTAGATATCAGAGTCATTATGGAGGGTGCAATATGGATTGTTTTGCTGCAAATTTGCAAGTGGATCTGGGTGTTGTTGTTGCAAATTTGCAAGTGGTTGATATGTGTAATGTACTATATATGAAGCCGCATGCTCACTGTTCGAGGATTACAGAGTAGCCGTTGCGTTGAGTATCACCTTCAGCCACAAGTTAACTTGAGCGAATAAGGTTGCGTGGGGAAAACCTTGGCTTTCTAAAAGTCAAAGCATTTAAATGGACATAAGTTGTATCACTTGTTTGAGTTTGTATTTTATGAAGAGTAAAGTGCGTATGGTTTAAAGAAGACACTGCAAAGTTAAAAAAAGAAAAAAGAGTGTGAGGTGTTATTGTTAAAGAAGGTGTTGGGTGGTTTTTTGGGAAAGAATTTATATGAAAGCTGTTTTTAAGTGTAGATTGTGTTGGGTGAAAAGGAGAAATAAGAAGTTTTTTAATATTTTATAATTGGTTTTGTTTATATTTGAAGGGAGATTTTGAGTATTGTAAAAATTGAGTCTTGATTTTTTAGATCTTGTGTATTTGGTTTTGGATTTGGTGAATTTGGGTGTAGATCTGGTGGATTTGGTTGCATTTTGTTGATTGATGACATATTTTTTGTCATTATGTCAAACTTTTTGGCTGAAACTTATTTGAATGACTCCACAAAACTTGATGGACGAAATTATGCAAATTGGAAATTCAAGGTATTAATAGTTTTAGAGGGAAATAATTTGTGGTCTATAGTGAGTGGGGTAGAGCCCAAACCCACTGTTGTTGTAGCCATTCTAGATTGGGAAAAAAAGGAAACAAAAGCAAAGGTGTTGCTACGAATGCTTGTTAAGGACAACATCATTCCTCATATTAGGGACTGTAAAACATCCAAAGCTTTTGTCAATTAAAATGGAAGGCAATAAAAGTATAAGCAATTTCATTTCCCATGTCAAAGAGCTAAGTGATAAGTTAGCAAACATTGGTGAAAAGGTGCCCAATATAGACTTGGTCACCATCACATTGAATGGCTTAGTGTAAGCTTATCAAATTTGTATTTCAAGGCTTTCAATTAGAGAGAAGCCTCATGCTTTTGATGAATTAGCAAGTATTATTCTACAAGAGGAATAGAGGATGATGAACTTCAATTTGGGCTTTGGTAGCTTAGATCTGGCATTGGTAGCCAAAGATAAGCAACCATACAAAGGCATGTCATGCGACAAAACAAAAGGAGGCAAGTTTCAAGCAAAGTAGAAGGGTATGGCACAATCTAAATTTCCAGTTCATGATAAAAGAAATGATGATTGTTATTATTGTGGCAAACCTTGACATTGTGCTAAAGATTGCTATAAAAAAAATATAATGAGTCTAAACAGAGAAACATAAGAAACAATGGGAATTTTGTGGACAAAGACACCTCAATCATTGATGGATTTAAAAATATCATATTGTTTGTTTCTAATGTTGCATTGTCTGTTGAGATTGATGATGTGAATGTTTGGTTCATTGATTCAGGTGCATCAATCCATATGTCTTCTAATAAAGATTGTTTTGATGAATATCATGAGAACATTAATGGAACATGCGTTTATCTAGGAGATAATACATCCCTAAACATTCATGGTTATGTAATAATATGTGTGATGTTTCCTAATGGACAAGAGAGATAGATCCATGATGTGATGTATGTTCCTAGTATGAAAAGGAACTTAATTTATGTTTCTACTATTGCTTATCAAGATCTAAAGGTGGAATTTCTCAAATCATATTGTGTTGTTAAAGACATCGAGGATGGATACAAGGTTATTTCCACAGGTACTAGAATTGGAGGCTTGTATAAGCTGAATGTGACCAGGATAGGGCATCAAGCATTGGCATCTATAACAATGTCAACAAAAGAGTTATGGAATCAAAGGTATGGGAATTTAAATCACAATGATTTAATGCTACTTCAAAGAAAAACAATGGTTGAAGGTATTCCTATTATGATGAATAATCATGTTGAATGTGAAGCATGTGCACTTGGCAAACAACATAGAGAGGAATTTCTTATGCATGAAGAAAAAAGACAAAGATAAATACTTGAATTGATTCATACCAATGTGTGTGGGCCTATGCAAACTAAATCTCTTGGATGAGAATTATATTTTCTTAGTTTTGTTGATGATAGATCTAGATATACTTCGGCCTATTTCATAAGAAAAAAAGTGATGTTGTTAAGTACTTTAAGGAATTCAAGAACATGGTGAAAAAAAATGGCAAATACATATGAAATTATTAGATATGATATATGGGAATAATACAAATCAAGAGCATTTAATCAATATTGTAAAAATTCATGGGATTCTACAACAATTTACAGTGCCTCATACACCTCAACAAAATGGAATTGCTGAGAGGAAAAATTAGACACTAGTGGAATGTGCACGAAGCATGCTTCAGGGTAAAAATATATCTAATGGTTTTTGGGATGAAGCCATTACTATTATTGTTTATTTGAAAAATAGTAGTCCAAACTAAAGTTTAGATTTAAAAACACATTTTGAAGTGTTTTATGGATATAAACCAAAAGTGAATCATTTAATATTTTTGGATGCAAGGCATTTGCTCATATTCCAAAGGATGAAAGAAGAAAACTTGATGCGAAATCAATTAAGTAAACATTCATTGGTTATTGTGATGATCAAAAGGAGTACAAGTCATTTGATCATAGTTCACATAGATTTCTTGTAAGTAGGGATGTGGTGTTTCATTAAAATGCAGAGGAAGGTGATAAAATGAATAATACAGGTGTATGGCATGATGCTGATGATTATATCAAAATAGAAGCAAGTGTTGAACATGTACAGGTTCAAGAGCATTAAGCATCTAATAGTCATGGCAATCCAAGAAGAGGACAAGAGACTCCACAAAGCAGAAAGAAGGATGAAAGAAGTAAAAATCCAAGGAGTACATCACGTCAAATTCAACCACCTATAAGGTGTACAGATTATGCATTGATGTCTCATGTAATGAATGTTGTAGAACCTTCAAGTTATGAAGAAGCTAAAGAATATAAAGAATGGAGATATGCAATGGATGAAGAATATAACTCTATAATGAAGAATGAGACATGGGAATTTACATAATTGCCTAAAATAAATCTCTCATAGGATGCAAACGGTTATACAAACCTAAGTTTAATGCTAGTGGCAGTATTGATAAGTATATAGCTAGATTGGTTGCAAAAGGTTATTCACAAAAAGAAGGCATTCATTATGAAGATACTTTTGCACCTGTAGCTAAACTAAATACAATTCAAATCATGATTGCATTAGCTACAAAACTAAATTGGAAAATGCATTAGTTAAATGTCAAATCCACACTTTTTAACAATGAATTTAAAGAAGAAGTTTATTTGGTTAACCCTGAAGCTTTTGCAAAGCAGGGACAAGATAATCTTGTTTACAGGTTAAAGAAATCTTTGTATGGTTTGAAACAAGCACCAAGATCTTAGTATGTGAAAATTGATTCATTCTCTAAAAAAAAAGGTTTTGTGAGAAGAAAAAATGTATACATCAAGAAAGATGAATATGGGAATATTTCCTTGATATATTTATATGTCGATGGTCTTATCATAAAAGGCAATGCATTCAGGTTGATTGAAGAAATTATAATTCAGTTGTCACAAGTATTTAAAATGAAGGATCTTGGTGAATTGCATTATTGTTTGGGTCTCGAAATTTGGAGGGAATTTGGTAAGACAATCATCACACAGAAAATATGTAAGGACAACACTTGAAAGATTACATATGATGGAGTTCAAGGTAGTATCTACTCCATTAGAATAGAATGCTAAACTGTAAAATGATGATGGAACTAAAGAGGTGTATGGAACCTTGTATCATCAACTAGTGGGAAGTTTGAACTATCTCACTGCTACCAAGCTAGATATAGGATATTCTGTCAACATCTTTAGTCAGTTTATGGCTAAACCTTGTGAAATCCATTGGAAATCAGTAAACAAAGTCCTTTGATATCTGAAGGGAACACTTTACTTTGTTATTTGTATACTGATGAATCTCATGTTGAGTTGGCAAGGTTTTCTGATTCAGATTGGGATGGAAATCTTGATGAAAAAAGAATCAACCTCTGGATATTCATTCAATTTAGGACCGGGTATCGTATCATGGAGTAGCAAGAAACAACTAATTGTTTCTTTGTCATCCACAAAACCTAAATATGAAGCCTTCACCAATGCAACATCTGAATCTATTTGGTTAAGGAATATTCTTGAAGATGTTGGAGAAAAACAAAGAGGAACAACAAGCATCAAATGTGACAGCCAAAGTTCTATTAGGTTAGAAAATAATCCAATTTATCATGCTATAACAAAACATATTAAATTCCAACATCATTTTGTAAAGGAAAGATACAATCAAATGAGATTCATTTAGTCTACTGTAATACAAGTGAGAATATAGCTGACATCTTTACCAATCCTATTGGAAAGATGAACTTCGAAATATGTAGACAACATTTAGACTTTATTGAAAATCCATTTCTCCATTAAGGGAGGATGTTGGAATAATATCAAAATGACAAGTCTAGATAGAGTTGATGAGTTGTGTTCTAGTAGTTAGTGTTTGAGTCTATCTGTCATGAGTTCTATCATTGTAGTTTTTATTGTGAGATGGTGATCTTAATTATTTGAATATAAATTATCCTAGAGGTTGTCTATGTGTGCCTATATAATGTATTGGTTGCCCAAGTAATTCCATGAATGAGAAATGCTTTATTCTTGTGCATATCTATGATTCTCTAATTTCAAATGCTTAAGAGACAAGAAAAGAACATTTTGTAGAAGAGTTATTGAGAAGGGAGCATTTTGTAGAACGTGCCCTAAAAGGGCCATTATATAGAAAACTTAAGTTATTTTTTATTTTATATGGTTTTTGGAGTATCTGGGCATATGTCAAGCCAAATTTTATTTTGGAAGAAGCATGATGATCAAAATTTAGTGGTGAACATTTTTGAAGGCTTGAAGAGACTTAATGATATATTTTTGATGTCGAGAATCAACATTGTGTGTTTTGAGGCTTATGAGTAGGTTGTAGTTGGTGTTCTGCATACAGACATCACAATTTCCAAGAACTATTTTATGTGACCAAACTGATGAATAAGTTGTAACAAGGTATGGACAAAATATGATAAGTTGATGACTACATTGTGATAGCAATATAATGATCCGTTTTGAAGACCTACAATGAAGAACAGGTGGATCCAGTTTGAAATATTGTGAAAATCGATCCACACCAAATTAGAGAAGGAAGTGGGTGCCTCCACTGAGGTTGGTTCCTCAATTAAGTTGAAGCCTATGAAAAGTTGAAGCTTTCTCATCTTTGAGGATTGTTTCTCAATCAAGTTGTATCATATTGTAAGTGGTTTCTTGCACATTTTTTAAGGTTGGTGCCTCAATTCGGTTGTAGCCTACTGTAGGTACTTGCTTGCACATCTTGGGGGTGGATGCCTCTAGCATGTCAGTTCCTACAAATATATGTAATGAAATGAAGAAGAAGACTAAAAATTTATAGTTTTCTCCCATAAGGGTTTCCACGTGCAAGCTTGTGTCCTGTTGTGTTGATGCGATGATGGCTTCGTGATGCATGGTTTCATTTATTGATTTTATGCAAATTGTTATGATACATTGTTGCATAGTTAATTATTGATGAAATGTGTTAAAATTATAAGTTTGGTGTTACATTGATTCACCCCCTTCTTATTGTAATCCTTGGTCTAACAAGTGGTATCATAGTGGGTGCCTTTAGGAACATTTAACAATTGGAAGGTTTATTTCAAGGAAAAATGGCCATGATCAAAGCAACTAGAAAGACTCCTTTGTTTGATGGATCTAACTATGGTTTTTGGAAAGGGATGGAAACCTATCTCATGTCCTTAGGTGTTGATGTTTGGGAAATTGTGGAGACTGATTATAAAGCTCCTAATACTCCTCCAAATAAAGATGGTAAGGCCCCATATACATGTAATGCAGTAGCCAAGCATGGTATTTTGAGTGATTTATCAAATTCTAAATTTATAAAAGTAATGTAGTGTAAGTTAGCTCATGATACATGGAATAAGCTTAAAACTTGTTATGAAGGGGATAAGAAGGTTAAAGAAGCCAAATGCAATCGTTCAAGGCACAATTAAAAAGTTTGAAGATGGAAGAAGATGAGGATATTGCTTCACACTTCCTTCGAGTACATAAGATTGTTAACTCTATTGTAGATCTCGGTGAAGAAGTCAAGTATGAAGTTGTTTTTCAAAAAATATTAAGATCTCTTCCATCAAGATTCAATGCCAATTTTTCCACCCTTGAAGAACCTCCAAATATGGCTAAAATGAAAATGGATGTACTTCATGGAACACTCTCAACATATGAGCTAAGGATTAAGGAGGACCAATCAAGAATCAAGGAAGCAACATTACAAGTAACCAAATATGAGAGATATCATGAAAATCAAGCAGACTTTGATTCTAATGGAGAAGAATCCAAGTTTATCAAAAAGATGAAAAGAGGAACTCGAAAGTTCAAAGTTAATATTCCTTTTAAGTATTTTGAATGTGGAAGAGTAGGTTATTATGATTCTAAATTTCCTTATGCAAAAATAAATGATGTGATGACAAACCAAAATTCAAGTATAAGAATGAAAAGAAGAATCAAGGTGACAAGAAGAAGAACTTCTTCTCAAAAGAAGAAAGTGATTACAAAATAAAGGAAAGTGTGACTGATGATGAAAGAAGTGAAATATTTTTGTTCGTTGAAACAAAAGAATCCGAAGTAGAAATATATTATGAAGGAGAACTTAGAAGTGCATTAAAGTAAATAAAAACCATTAGAAAGAGGGAAGGTCAAACTGATGTAGCAACTCTAAGAAAAAGATCGAAATGAAGAGACTATTCTTTCTCTCAAGGTTCATAACTAGAGGAAGATGAAATGATAAATGAGTTTTTGTTAGGATAGCCAAATGAGAAGGAACAACTTTGTGGAAGATTAGAAAAATAATTTATGCTTTTGAAAAAAGAATTGGAATGGCTCAAACACAACTTAAGCCTCCATAAAGGTTTTGAATATTTGGATCATATTCTCAGCATTCAAAGAACTCCTCTCATCAAAACATGTCTTGGTTATCAAGGAAGTTGTGAGACATCCAAGAATAAAGGTCTTCTAAGCACATCCAATGAGGACCATCTTGAAAATATTGAACAAACATTTGTCGCATGTAGCAACAACTCATTTGAATATCCTAAGAAAGTGATGAATCATCACAAGCATGTTTATTTCAACATATATAATGATTCCTAAAATGATGCCACGAACCATCAGTGTACACACAACTCACAAAAAGGAAGGAACCAAAATAAGAGAATGGAACCCCCCATCACAGAAAATATTCACTAAGGATCCACAAGTAGCAATGGAGCAAGAGTTAGAAATGAAAAAATGGATGAGGCTCCTCCAAGAACAAATTCAAAATATCAATATCACCCTATACTTCGAGGTATTGGTGAAGGCTTCTTCAACATCCTAACTAGTTGAATTAGAACTTGAAGAGGCAAGATTATGTAGGTAGAATGATCAGTTGTAGGAAGAAGTTATTGGTATGAGGGAAAGAACATGTTAACAGTAGAAGTAATGAATATTGACAGGGTTATACTTTCAAAAAGTTTCCATTTGGAGATAATTGGCAAACATTTCCAAGTACAATGTTCTACATGATTGAAATAAAATTGTGAAGAAGTAAGAATATGCAAGATTGATATAGAAAGGAAGCATAGGAATAAGGGGAGTTGTCATTAGTAAAGACCAATGGAGTAATCCAAGGGAAGTTTAGAAATATTGACACTTAAGTGTTTTGTGCAGGTAACGTTATTATCAATTGATTGTAATGTACACAACTAACTTCTATACCTCTCACAAGGAAGTATGACAACAAGCAAGGAGTATAGATATAGCCAAAAATATTTGCAGGAAAATATGTTTTATAACAAAAGGAAGATGTGTATAAGGAATTATTCACACAAAGATGGAAGTATATTGACATGGGTACATTTGATTGATCAAATCCACAAGTCCAAGGAAAGTTCATAAATAGTTGAAGAACATTGTTAGATATTTAAGTATGAAGGAGCTTATGAAACAAGCATGGTCTCAACGAGAAACCCCATCAGGTCCACATGAAATTTTAAGAACAATTGGAGAATGTGGACATTGATAGACATGATAAACTCTTACATATGAAAAAAGATTCGCCTTAGGGGGAGACTCCATTTATAATAAGATCAGGTCCACACATAGGCATGGAATTATTGGTAAACATCCATGTCCCTTTTCCATTGATGTCAAAAAGGGAGACATCGTAGACATTTAGAAACATTTACAAGGAATATATTAGGGGAGAGAATGAAAATATTGACAAGGAATAGATTAAAGGAGAAATAATGAAGGAAAGAAAGAAGGAGGAATATTTACATTAGACATGCATAGTTTCCAGCATTGTTTTAGGGCAAGTTCAGCGAATCTCAATGAGAGTTTTTTCGAGTGCATGACAAGAATAGTTTGGCCCATTACCATCAATGGCCATTAATGTCTAGTGGTGTTCATGAATCAATGTGATATCTTGATCTCCTACATGCCCTGAACAAGTGAAGTTAAATAGGTTTAAATTTGATTGAATTTTTAACAAATTTATGATTTCCTATGAATATATGGATGGTTTGGTTAGATAGTACTCTTTGATGCCTTTCCAATGGTATTTTACATTACAAAAAACTCATCTCGAGTGAGAAGTTATGGCCTTTTGAAGATCAACATTAGTAAAGGACCTAAACTATGGGGTAAACATCCAAAAACACAAAATATGTTTAACAATGTGCATCTTCTAGGTGGATATATGGTTCAGTGGTTAAATATATGATGGATATCGCATAAAATTGTATGAAATTTAATGTAGTTAAAGATCGAACATTTTTTTCAAATCAGGCAGATCCAACATCTAGATGAGAATTTGAACGATAGATATCATATCAACCTACTCAAGGTTTAACTAAGGAAAACCCTCCATGTTGGTCAATCTTGGACTGACACATGGCCTTTTATTATTGGCTGAAGTAAATGATATGGCAGACATTACAATTATGATGTGGACCCTTCAGTCAGATGGCATGTGGAACTTCTTGCAGAATCAATAGAGACATGGTAGTCCTAATGAAGTGGTGAAGCTATATTAGTCAAAGGAGATGACATGGAAATGACTATGATGTGGATATGATGTGGCTTGACACATCCTTAGGATGATTTCAACAGGGTGATCTAGCACCACTGAAGACTACCATGTGGCATGCATAATTAGCACATTTTGATTGATAAAAAGGCTAAACATTGGCGAGATGTGGCACCTCTCATGAGCATCTATGTGGAATGATGACATGATGCTAACATCATCGTGCAAATAACCATGGACTACTAGGTACTGGGTCACATGGTGTGATCACATTATAAAAAGGGCTCAGCCTTTGGGTTTTGAAAAGGCCACATGGATATGGTTGTATGATTTTAAGCTATTGAGGTGCTAGTAAAATAAATAGGCCTAGGTCGGATCCCAGATGCCCTGCAACCACATAAAAATGTATAACTACATATGGTTGTGATGGCATTAAACACACATTTGATGAACGATAATGAAAAGTACATTTTTTTTTTTGTAAGCTACGATAGTTCCTTCTTTTCTCTATTTATAAAAGCAAGTTTATTCATATACAAAATCTTGATGGCCTCAACTTGCCCATATGGGAAACCAAGTCTATTGGCCACCTTAGTCTATTATAAGCCATCCAGTACCAAAATTTTACAAGTCTTTCAATCCAAGCTAAATACACTTCACAACTAGATACACAGATTAAGGTTTGAAGTGACATACGGAGACAAGAAAAGTAAAGGCTATCCACTAAAAAGTTCAGTAAAACCTGGATGGTAAAATGCTATTCATTGCTACCATCATGTTCGAAATCCCCAAATTGCCGGTGCTGCAGCAACGTCACCCGATGCCGGAGTGTTATAGACATTTTTGGGCACTTCAACCCCAATCATAAATGTCCATAAAATGAGGGCTCCCAAGTCCCGAAAATTGTTGCTTCACTGCCTAAAGGAACAAGGTCAGTTGATTACATCATCTCCCAGAAGTTCTCCACTAAAAACTTCTCATAAATGGTCAAAATTAGACCATATTGAAAACCCATTGCAAAGGGTGCGATGCATATCACCTTCCTAGTGTACAGGGTGCGATGCATACTGAATGGCTCCTCTGTAGGGTGCGATGGTCAGGAATGGACAAATGGCAGGAACAAATTGTGAGGTGGAAGATCATGGAATCTTCTAGAAGCTTCCCCTCTCACACTTGCCTCTCTGTTTTCGACCAGGGATGAGTAAGAGATCATCATTCTCCAAGTGGAATCAGGAACTATCAGAGAGAGGACACTAATCAAAAACCCAAGAGATGACTCACCTCCCTTCAATCATCTATATATGGATCCCTCATCACAGAGATCCAGAGGTTGGAATTTTGTATCTTGTAGAGAAGTGTTGTTGGTTTTCTAGAGAAACTTCATAGTGTTGGGTGATCTAAGATTTACTTGAGGTGAAGAAGGGTTTTCCTGGTGGACGATGATGCTGGGTCAGAACATATGGTTGTAATCCTCTTGTTATTCTTCATCTTAATAAATCTATTCAAGTTTTCCTCCATATTCTTGTATGTTTGCTTATATATGCATTTGTGTGGTTAACACATATCTGGTCCTGTGTTATTTATGAATATAGATCTATATTCTTCGATAGTAGTATGTTGCTTTATTCCACAGGTGCTCTTTGAAGTTGGGCAGATGAAGAATAAGCGGCAAAGATCTATCAGGGAGGAGAGGAATCAAATAA
>APFE030941504.1:175874-187942 GCA_000404065.3 Pinus taeda
ATCTGGTGTCGTCAACCTCTGATGATCATGTTGAAAGCACACCATCAACCATTGAAAGTGAAGTATCTGGACAGAAAAGGAATCCAAGATTTAATTGTAAATTGTGTGAAGGTAATCATGCCATCCACCGTTGTCCCTTCCTAGATGAAGCTAAAGGAGTTTTGGATGACCATCCTGCTTCACCACTACGACTCCCTCCTGGATATAAAAAAATCTTGCCAAGTCCACCATTGTGGTCAGCCGAAACGTCTATCATTGAAAATGAACCCTCTGAATCCATACCAGACAAAAGTCAAAACGTCGAGGCGGAAGTTGACCCGGTCTTGTCTTTAGAATGTTTATATTCGAACGATACCGTCACTAAAGAGAAAGAGAATGACACCATTCAAATTATTTTCGTAAACATAGACTACGATGAACTTGGGGGTAGTCTACCCATTCCTTTATCGCAGGAAGGAAGTTCATCAGAGTCATATCCAGCCATCTATTCGGTCCCACCTCCAAGCAACCTAGCCGTTTCCTTTGACTGGAATCTACTAGGCATACCCCGTTTACCAGCTAGTGTACCATTCCGAATCATTGTACAAGCTTACAGAATGGTCATGGCTGGTACCATCATCGATGAAGGGGCTTATGTGGGTATCCTTTCCTCAACTACTTGGAAAGTGCTTGGTTCGCCATCGCTTTTGCCTGAAATGAGAAATCTGACAGGCTTTGAAAAAGGAACCAGTCGACCATTAGGGATCCTTCCAAATGTGCCCATTACTTTGAGAAGGAAAACCGTTCACATGAACATGATGGTAGTCCACAGACCCTTGGATTATAATCTACTCCTTGGGCGTGACTACATTTATTGCATGGGAGCCGTCGTCTCCTCACTCTTCAGAGTAATTTGTTTTCTGCACGAAGGCAAAATGGTCAAGCTCGTAGACCAATTGTCATTCCCCAGTTCACACATAGGAAATAGTAAAATTCCATCCCTAAATGGTATTTTCAGGCAAGGAATGTCTCATCGATCTCTAATCCGCCACCTAATGAGCGCGAGTGATTCAAGAGGATGTGACAGAAACCTAGGGGGCATGCACCCTGGTCTATTTCGGCAGGAAAACCTTGGGTATAGAGTAGGTTTCCATGGAGGATATATGACTAGTCTGACACACTTGTCCTCACAGGAAAATGGGATTAGGCTGGAATAATATACCTTCGTTAAAGTTATGTGAGTTGAGGCATCTGTGCCACTCACCTTTGTCTATTTCGGTAGACATCGCCAAGGAAGCATTTTGTCTGCAATGCAGATGGAACTTTCATGGTAACCTGGGAATTTTTCACTATACCTGGGGGCATGTAAACCTTTCCACATGCAAACGAAGAGGGACCATTTATTTTTTAAATTTGTAGGTCCTCTAACCCCTTAAACTTGTAACGCTGGTCGTTTCCTAGCTTGCATAAAGAAAGGATCCACAACAAAGCTTACAAAAGGTGCAAGCCCATTAAAAAATTGCATCGTAGATGAGACATCATTATTATACGACTGGCGAGCAAGGTTACCGCAGGGTTCAATCTTGTTTAAAAATAAACCCGCCACGAGCAGTTTTAACGCGGAATTCAAGCTCGTTAAAAAATAAACATAACCAATGAGCAAATGTCCCCCCCAGAGTTTAAGCTCATTAGAAAATGAACCGGTAAATAACCATTGTGAATGCCTTATCGTCAGCTTTTGAGCCTTGGTCGTGTTCTCATCATCACCTCCACTCTGTTTTTAGCTGATCATTCACCCCCATTTGATTTCTTACCCTTTCAAGGAAATTCTGCGAAGAGTGATTCTACTAGCCATCCTTGTGACATTGCCGTGATTGGAAAATTCAAAACCTTACGTGGAATTAGCTTCTACCCGAAATCATCAATCATTCCTTGAAAAACGAGTCTCCTTTAAGCTCTTTTCAACTGACTCATAAAATATGAAAAGATTGCCGAGTGATTAGCCTTTCCAGCTCATTAAAGTCATCGGAAGTGTTATCCCTCCTCTAGATTTTAATCTTTTTGGACCCGAGGGATTATTACACAAAAATATCGAGCACTTGTCTTGTTCAGCTCGTTAAAACTATCGAAAATTCATCCCTTTCGTATTATTTTACTCTTTTCCTGACTTAAGGGATTATATGACGAAAAAGAATCTTTGGAGTTTCCTTTCTATCCCTTTCAGACTCTCTAAAATTGAAAAGGACTGAGTTATCTTTGTCGTTGAACTCGTTAAAAGTGAATAGCGACAAACTCGTCCAAATTGACGAGAACGAGTTTCACTGTCGCTAGGCTCGTTAAAATATAGCGACACGTTCGCCCGAAGGGTGGATTATAGAACAGACATATGTTATCCTCCTCAAGCTTGACAAAAATAAAGAGTTACTTTATTGGTAGCAAGTCTCTCTTGAACATGACACTTTCTCTCTGCATTCAAGCCGGGTTGGGTTGTTTTTCTCACTGGTCATATCACCGTTGGTCCATCACACCATCCATATTTGGGGTTAACGCCACCAATACATCGTTAGTGTTGCTGACATGTTCAAGAGAAGTCGTTCAGAGAATTCACCTGTGTCTCACCCGCTACAATATATTCACGCTCATTCTTTTCATGACTACCACCTTGAACACTATATCATTAGATCGTTTTCACCTCCAAAATCATTTTCTTCATTCCGTGTCGTAGATGTGGGATTCATTAAGGTCCTCCTACGATGGGTCACTTCTTGTTGACATCGGCTCATTATCCAAGAAGTTGACCTAGGAATAACCCTTTCAGTACATTGAAGCTTGCATGCCTCAATGGCAAGTTTCTCACTTTCGGCAACAGGTTTACATTAATGGCCTTCGACTGAGAGATTTTGCGTGGTGTTCGACGCCAAGTATTTTTTCACACCAAGCTAATTCTACTGTAGTACCTTGAGGGTCATTGTCATTATTGGTGATTCCTCTCGCACCTGTTAACAGCTTACATCATTGGCTGGTAATCAGGCAATGTCTTTCCGTGTTCGACTCCAGAACATTTTTCACATGGATCGACTTGTACTCCAAGTGAAGATTGAACGAGTTTCGAAGACCCCGGATCTAGTTTCATCCAACCGAGCTGTGATATATTTCGGAATATAAAGACATCAAATGTACATCATTACCGAACAGATGATCATCCAAATCAAAGGATGATGAGTCCAAATCATCAGTCTGCCACACAGACGATTGTGTGTCCTATGTACATGAAAATGAATTTATAAAGCTGAGCATGGGAATGCCCACCTCAGTTAGATCATGACAATTGTTATGAAGATAATGTATTTTATTTTATCTTATTACAGGTTTCCTCCCGGCTCGAAAAAACTTCGGATCCTCATCGTAAAGAATTTCACCCGACATCAAACGATTAATGATCTCATGCTCTAGGGGGCAATTGTTATAGACATTTTTTGGAATTACAACCCCAATCATAAATTTCCATAAACTGAGGGCTCCTAAGTCCCTAAAAGTGTTTCTTCACTGCCTAAAGGAACAAGGTGAGCTGATTACATCATCTCCCAGAAGTTCTCCACTAAAACCTTCTCAGAAATGGTCAAAATTGGATCATACTGAATACCCAGCGCAGAGGGTGAGATGCATATCACCTTCCCAGTGTAAAGGGTGCAATGCATACTAAATGGTCCCTCTGTAGGGTGTGATGGTCGTGAATGGACAAATGGCAGGGACAATTTGCGAGGTGGAAGATCATGGAATCTTCCAGAAGCTTCCCCTCTGACACTTGCCTCTCTGTTTTCGACCACGGATGAGTAAGAGATCATCATTCTCCAAGTGGAATCAAGAAATATTAGAGAGAGGACACTAATCAAGATCCCAGAATATGACACACCTCCCTACAATCATCTATATATGGATCCCTCGTCACAGAGATCGGGAGGCTAGAATATTGTATCTTGTAGAGAAGTGTTGTTGGTTTTCTGGTGAAATTTCATAGTGTTGGGTGATCTAAGCTTTACTTGAGGTGAAGAAGGGCTTTCTTGCTGGAGGATGATACTGGGTCAAAACACATGGTTGTAGTCCTCTTGCTATTCTTGATCTTAATAAATCTATTCAAGTTTTCCTCCATATTCTTGTATTTTTTATTATATATGCATTTGTATGGTTAACACATATCTAGTCCTATGTTATTTATGAATATAGATCTCTGTTCTACGATAGTAGTATGTTTCTTTGATTTCACAGGTGCTCTTTGAAGCTGGGTAGATGAAGAAGAAGCGACAAAGATCTATCAGGAAGGAGAGGAATCAAATAAGGAACCAAGCACAAGACTAAGGTTGGTGTCCTTCGTTCCACTCTTATCTATTTTCATAAAGGAAAGCAAAAGTAGACTTTACTTGTTTGTTTCTAAGATAACTACCAGTCTTAGTGGGAATAGTAGCTCCGAGTGGACACTATTCCCAGTAAAAATGAGGTGTATTTATTGAGCAATGGTTTACATGATGAAATTTGAAAATATCAAATGGGAGGAGAAACATAAATAAGTCTTACCTCTTCTAGTAAAATTCAACATGTTGTAGAAGAAGAATTATTCTATTTGACATAGAATGAAATGAAGGAATTTTAATGAACATATGGTGAGAATTAATGTTGAAAGAAGGGTAATATAGAACCCCTGGTGAACCAGACTTTAAAATCCTAGTGTCAGAGCAGTACTACTAGGAGAAAACTATAGAGTATTGAATGTGACAAAACACTAAAAAAACATCTACCATCAATTAAAAACTAGTAACTTTCATCCATTGATGGGTTAAATCAATAATCAATACATGAAAACAAGGATTTACTCCACGCAGAGGTGAAGATCCAACTAGATATGTTGATGCATGTCTAATAATCCCAAGGTGAAGGGTTAACATAGAGATAATAGAAAAGTAATACCATACCCATAGATATAACAAATGTGATAGCCCCACCCAAGGTTCTCATATGAAACACATTGTAAATATGAAGTAAATGTTATGTAATGGTTGAAATGAAGGGGAAAGGCGATTGATTCTATGGGACATAGATTCGAGAGTTCATGTTGGAGAATTGGTGCTTGGGGTGTTGTGGTTTCTTGTGCCTAGGATAAAATTGGTTTGACAAGGAAATCATTAATGGCTTGAGTTAAGGAACTAGCTCTTAAAATTAAATAGGCTGAAGGAAAGTATGCAAGCCCATGCTTTATTGAGAAAACACAATGAGAAAAGAGAATAAAAGATTTATGAAGGGGCTGTAAACAACAAGGAGGAAACAATAACGAAAGGGAACATAAATGTTGACCAAAGAAGAAGGAGGAGGAGAAAGAATCAAAATGGAGAAATGTGGAATATATAGAGGGGATACTCTAACAAGGGGAAAAGCATTCGAAGAAGAGGGAGAGAATGAGTGGAGAAACACATAGGGAGGGAGGAAGAGGCTTTTAATTCATTTCAAGGATGGAGACTGAGTGGAGGCTGAAAATAGAACCTCCAACAAAAACTTTTAGCAAGCAACGATGACGAGAATAGATGATAAGGGAATTGGTAATGTGTCGCTCGATATTGTGGGTTGAGTGTTAGTATTCAGAGCCTTGTAACAACTTGGGTTCCTTGGAGGCTCTAGGATGAGATGGGATTCTTGGAACCCTATATTATCTTGGGTCCCTCAAGGCTTTGTGTTGAGACAAGAGGTATATGGATCCCTATAGCAACTTGGGTCCCTAGAGGCTATGGGGGGATTGAAATATCTGGAGCCCTGTAACAATTGGGTTCCTTGGAGGATTTGGGTTGAGATTGCTACTTTGGAGCCTTGTAACAGCTTGGGAGGAGACCATCCTAATGTTGAGACAGAGATGGGCTTGATCATAATTCTTCAATACTTCCCTGATTGGTAGAATTTTGGACTCCCTAGGAGGGGATGAAACATTGTATGTGCATGAGGGGGTGAGGTTTGGCACCTATATACTCCCAATGTACGAAAGAAGGAGGTAAGATAGCTACGGGGATTGAGCCAAGAGGTCCTTTGGAGTACCTAACCTATCTCAAAGTTTTTCTGTGGTTCCAGAAGCAATAATTGCCCCTTAAGCTCTAAAATATGGCTTGAGGGTGGTAGGCGCAAGTACCAGTAGCTACAACTATCTATGGTTGGGTTGAGATTCGTAGTCCAAAACTCAATTTCCTAGACTAGAAGATATGTATTTGTAAATACATATTATAATTAATGGATTATGTTAAAAATAAATTGTAATAGACATGGAAATTAAGGATTATAATTATATTTTTGTGTGTATAGTTGTGATGCAATCATGAAGCGATAATTCCCTAATTTGTATATTAAATATGTATCTATATATGTGCATGTACATCTGAGCTTTTACTTGCACTTAAAATTAAATATGTTTAATATCCTAAGAAATGGAAACCATAGAGTATCTCAGGTCAAGATGTGAAAGGATCACATTCATAATGATGCCCAAGTTGGAGAGCAAAGGCTGACTCTTACTCTAAATAAAATTCTTGAATGTGTCAAAAATAGTACAGTGGCGAGAATTAATAAAGTCAATGATCTATTTTAGGCCCAAACCATGAACAATTAAAATAAGTGGGTTATGATACCCTTTTTTTTAATGTACAAATTATAACGAGACCCTTTTTTGGACAAAGTCAATTATTATAAACATTGAGGTAATTCGTTATTAGTTGTGGTGCCAACACAAAAGTAGTATGTGAAATATGAAGGGATTTCTCATGGGGCCGGTTGTGCCTAGCAAACTTACTTTAATGGCCTTTAATCTTACATATGAAAAAACCCCATTCCCTCCATAAGGATTTTGGTGATGAGGACTACAAGTCCCTTCCACTAGCCAAATGAACTCACAACCTATGATTGGCACCAATAAATTGCTTGTAAAGTTTGTGTAGCTTCTAGAATTGTTGGGATGTAGTAGGAGAGGTGGGAGCCTCCTTGAAGATCAGACTATTACTCTAGTAGATGTTATACATAGGAGCATCTATGGTGCCATGCGTAGAATTCCCTACCCAAAGCTAGGGAAGGACCGCGAGATAGGAATCCCTCAAAGTAGCTACCACCCAAGCTTAGAAGCAGTAACATAATGGAACATATTAATCTAAGTCCAACGGAGTGGTGAGATATTAAAGGATATGTATAGACTCACTAGAGCCTTGATATGGACCATGGCCGAGAAGACCAGTTCGAAGGAGCATGCACAGTGGTAGATTTTGCCTCTAGGGAGAGTGCAAAGATCGCTACCGAAGGCATTATATAAGGAAGCATCGACCTCCTTTGACCGAACCATCATATAATGGCAAGGGAATGGCATTTGTTGCGATGTAAGGGAGAAAAACATTGACCTTATAGGAAGGATTGGATAGGATTATTCCTTTACAGGTCAAAACGTTGGACAAGAAGGCTTCCAATTCGAGTAGTTGGATTCTCCTCTTAAGCGATTGGTCGAAGGAACCAACCATGGACTGCCCACGGGGTCCACACATCCAGACGGACAACCTAGAGGTCATAGGTCAGAAAAAATTATTTGGTGGTAACAAAAGGAGAGCATTGCTAACCCTGAGTTAGTTGGAGGCAACAAGGCCATTCTGTGTGTTGAAGGAAGGAAGCCTAGTGGGTATGTTCACCCAACAAGGATGGATGTTTGGGGTGGAGAGGTTAGGAGGAAGGACAACCCTGAGCTCTTAGGATGGGCTGACCTCGACTCAGTGGGGAGGTCGATAGTTTAGTATGTGGGATCACATTGTGAGTAGGTAGATGTGCATGTACACACCATCGTGCTAACCTGTTCCGAAGATGAGCCCATGGTGAATTGTTGCATGATAGCAAGAGATAGGTGATTGTCATTCCCTATGCATAACAAAGGAAAAGAAGGAAATATAAAATTTAATGAAAAAAGCCAAGGGTTTGAGCCTCATAATCCCGTTCCCGTGACCATAAAATGGGGACCAGATTCGCGAGTGACGACTCTCTTACCTATGGGTGACTAAGGGGGTATGTTACAAATAAAGTAGCACTACACATATGACCAAAATTATTTTATGGCGTTAAAAATTTTGTATTAACGTATTAGAGATGAGAGGTCGATTTATTATAATTGAAGGACTTACACTCCTAGAATTGAATTCATTGAATAATATATCATGATAATTGGAACTATTATGAACGTAAATGACATACACAATTTTCATATAGATTTGGACTAAGATCTACATTTTATAAAATGAGATAACGTGACAAAAACTTTGTATTTGTAAACATTGTTTTACATTTAATGTATTGCATTACATGTTAAGAAATTTGGATTAATAGCTTAGGTTGTGCATTGATAAGTGCTGTAAATATATAAACATTAGGAAATAAGAGAGAATGAATGGATAGTTATTTATAAGAAATAATTACATCGAGAAGAGTGTGAAATGGTGGAAAATATAATATACTAGGATCAGAAATAACCTTATTTGTTCACACTAGGGTACTCAAATTTTCATTATGTATACATAAATTATCATTAGAACAAAGAAAGGTTTTGGATTTAAGATATCTGTGGTTTCCATCTTTTGAATCAGTTACCGGAGAATCCACAGTATGAACATTTTTATGCCAACGTTTCAAATCCCCAATGGGATCCATCATCAGGATTTATGAATGATGATAAAAGATGAGCTGCTTTAGAAAAAAAAATTCAAGGATCAGCACAATGTCGGCTGGGATATATATTTATTTATTAATTTAATTTAATTTAATTTAATAAATCCTTTTATTTTATTTATTATTAATTTATCATTTATTTTATTTATTTAATAAAAACCTTTTATTTTATTTTCTTTTGAGTCTTTATATTAATATTATTGAAAAAGTTAATAATATTCATTTTTTTATATTTATTAATAATTAGTTAATTAATGATCATTTATATTAATTACCGAAATATACTTAATATATCAATTAATTGCTAAATGAAAATTAATAAATAAATTAAGCCAATAAAATATAATTTTTAATAAGTTGGAAAGTCATATTAATAGTCTTAATAGAGTAAGACATAAAAAATTTAAATAAATAGTTAATGCTAAATATATGTGGTGTGTGTGAGAATATTAATTAATCCCAATAATTATTAGTTAATTTATTAATTATAATTAATAATATGATAATTAATATGATAATGAATAGCTATATAGAAATTCATATATTATTGTATTTTAAGGTTAATTATTATATTTGTTAATATTAAAATAGGGTAATTGACTTTTTGATATTAGAATATCTTACCTACTTAAATGTTATACCTGGGATGTGTTTGCGATCTTGATTCCTTGATCAAGGGAAGCCAGCTCCTGCTAATCTCCATACCATTGTCTTTGTTCAGATTATGAGGATGCTTGATAATTTCAAGTGCTTCTCTGATCTTTCATCTCTCATGCTGCTCCTCCCTTGCGATAATTGATGCGCTTTCCAAGATGATATGGTGCTTAGTCTTTGAGGAGTGCTCTGCCAAGGCTGAAGTACAAGATATTTCATTCCTAATATCAGCGCCATGTTCCTTGAGCCTTGTCTGGAGGGAGCGACTTGTTTCACCAATGTAGCTTTTTCCACATGAAAAATCTATTTTATAGACTCCTTTGAGCTCATGTTTGTCAATATAATCTTTTACAGACTTCAAACCTTGCCTAATAGTTCCAGGGGCTCAGAAATGCGTGATGATGTTTTTCTTCCTTAGGATTTTAGCGATTTTGTCTGTAACTCCATGGATATAAGGTAGAAAAACTTTACCACCACGAGGCTGGTCTGGAGCCTTAGGTTCATGAGATAACAACTTTCTTTCAGCTTTCTCTATGGCTCTTTTAATCTCTTGTTCTTTGTAGCCTATGCTCTTAAAGATTGAAACCAAATGTTTCTTTTCTTTGTTCAGATGCTCTGAGTCAGAGATCTAAAGGGATCGTTGGCAAGAGTGTTTAGAACCCCAAACTTCTGGGCTGGGTGATGGTGGGATTCAGCATGGGAGTAACTTTCTATGTGGGTTGACTTCCTGAAAACAAACTTGTCAAGATCTGATTTACCATGAGTCCATTTTAAGAAGCGGACAATAAGTGTTGTCTTTTATTACTATTATTAATGTGATTCACGCAGAAGCTATTCTAATAAGTGTTGTCTTTTATTACTATTATTAATGTGATAAAAAATAAAAATCAGTATGTATGTGAGGGTTTTTAAAAGTGGTATCAAAGTGTAGCTACAACATTGGGCCTTGTTGTCTCTACGACAACAACCCTTGAAATTTTTTCCTATGTTGATTTTAGATCCTACGCTAACTGTAGTTTCAAGCCCCCTTTTATTGTCATGTGGTTTGATTTATTATTTGTGTATTTTCTCCTAGTGTCACGTCCTCCAAAGTCAATATCCTTCAAGCATCGTCACTTAATCATTAGAATCATTTGAGTTAGTAAGTTTATGATTAGGTGAACTCATGGTCTTTCTTGACTTAGAAATTTTCCTTATTGTTATGTATACACTAAAAAAAGCACACAAAAGTGGAAAAATCAAGCAAAAGTCAAGAAAATAACTCATAAAAGAAAAAAACTGCACTTTGAGTTGACAAAGGCATGCTCTTGAAGTAAGCACACTCCTTCGGTCTAAATAAGTGTGACCTACTTGAGCTCATTTATTCAGGCTAACAAAGTGCACCCTACCTGGGCACACTCCTTCATGTCAAAACATAGACCTTGTTCAGATACATGCATTAGCCTACTTGATGTATGAGGCGGCACTCTTAGAATATAGGAACCACCTGAAGTCTTTAAATATTCCTTTCATGCAATAACAAGTGGCACTCATGAATTAATAAGTTTTGCATGTTAATTTGTTTAAGTAAACTGAGTTAACCATTCTTTCCATAAGGATTTCATCTAAGTGAAGTGCTATTGTAGTGGCTACAACCACCCTCCAAAGTTTTTCCTTAGCTTGTTTTATAGTATCCCCACCGAACTTTCACAACACCTTGTCTTGCTTCATTAAGTACTCAAGCTTCAAAGTTTTCCTCGCACAAAGGTATCCTGTCGATCACAATTTGATCCATTCCCCTCATAGGTTGTTCACCCAAACTCGGTCTAGCACAGGCTAAGCAGCTTCCCCAAGAAAATTGTGCATTGTTGGAGGGAAAGTAACCTTCCATTTAGAAATTGTTCAATCCTAACTGGTAGCCTGGTAGGCTCCAGGATTGCACAATCCTACAAGTCAACACTCTGAGCAGGATTTGTGTAAATTTACCTAACAGGGCTTCTCAACCCAAAATTTTAACAAATTTGGGCAGTAATAAGCTGTTATTCCCATAAATTACACAAACCTCATGGGTAGTCAACCCAACTCCCAGCCAGAAATGCGCATTTTTCCCAACGAGTTGAGCAACCACATGCATGAGCAGTTTGGTTGACTAGTTCCACCCGGGACCAAGGAAACTTGACTTTCATGCATGCATGACTTGTTCTTCCTAGAATAGCAAGAGACAACATCCAAAAGGCATCCCATGATTCAGGGAGCTATTTTTAGTAGCCTTTTCCTTACAGACAAAGCTTTACATAGTTTCTTCTCTCGTTACTTCTATATATAGGTGGATTATGAGTGGATCTATAGTTTGAATAAGTTGGCAATGTAGGCGCTGAAATTAATCCAGTTAGGCTTGAAGGGGTTACATGCAAAGGCTTTTTAGAAACTTCCCTACAAGTGCCGATTTTTTGTAGATTTGTGGCATGAACCTCATGAGACTAAACTTATTTATTTGACTGAGCTCAGTCTCAGAGTATCCAGAGTAGAAACCATATTTGTCAAAGTTTCACATGCCAATAGGGATCCATCGTCATGATGAATCTGAATGATTATAGAAGAAGAGCTATGTGATAGGATAAATAGTTAAAGAAATAATTTTGATTGAATGTTGGCTGATATTTTTTATTTTTATTTTTATTTTCAGTAATATAAGTTTTTATCATAATCTTTACATAAATTGTCTCTTATTATAT
>APFE030941504.1:188854-218214 GCA_000404065.3 Pinus taeda
AAGACACGAAAGGAAAAACAACTAGCTGATTATGTGGGGTGTTTTGGTGGTTATAACCCTCTAATTAAGGGAAGCCAACTTCTACTTATCTGAATACCATTGTCTCTATTGAGATTATGTGGATGTTTTATAATCTCAAGGGCCTCCCTGATCTTCCTTCTTTGATATGGCTCTTCCATTGCGATAATTAAGGCGCTTTCGATACAAACTTGATGTTTTGTTTTTGAGGAATGCTCCACAAGGACCGAAGTACGAGATCTTTGGTTGTTAATATCAGCTCCTTGTTCTTTCATTCTTATCTATAACGAACAACCTCTTTCGCAAATGTAACTTTTCCCACAAGAACAATCAATTTTATAAGCCCCCTTGAGTTGTTGTCTATCCATATCATCCTTGACAGAATTCATACCATGTTTAATTGTTCCAGGTGTTGAGAACTGTGTGACTATGTCTTTCCTTCTTAGGATTTTGGCAATCTTATCTGTCACACCTTGAATATATGGTAGGAAAACTTTACCACACTAGGTTAGGTCTTGGGCCTTAGGCATCTGGGATAACACCCTCATTTTTACTCTCTCTATGGCTTTCTTAATTTCTTTCTCTTTGTAGCCTATACTCTTAAATGCTAAATATAAAGGTTCCTTCTCTTCCCTAAGATGTTTAGAGAGAAATTTGAAAGGCCCTAATGGCAAGAGTGTTAAGCACACTAAACTTTTGGGATGGATGATGGTAGGAATAAGCATGGAGGTAGCTTTCTATGTGAGTGGATTTCCTAAAAACTTTATGTCCTAAAGCGCCATCCATTTTTCTAATGATAAGAACGTCTAAGAATGGGATACTATTGTTTTCCTCTAGCTCCATAATAAATTTTATTTCAGGAGAGATAAAGTACAAAAAAATTATTAAACTCTTCCCTACTGTGGGTCCATTTTAGGTTGGTACCATCAATGAATCATTTCCACAAAGCTCACATTAAAGGGTATGACTCAAGGCCTTGTTTTCAAAGTACTCCATGTATAATCTGGAAACAATTGGTGAGAGGGGTGATCCCATTGCCACCCCATATGTCTTCTCATAATATCCTCCCTGGAATGTGAAAATGGCTGACCGTAAAAAAATCTCAGCAAGTTTTACAGTTTATGGGTTAGTAACCTCATTTATAGCATGAATAGCTTCATCCAAAGGAATCTTGGTGAATAACGAAACCACGTAAAAAATTACCAAGATTTCATCATGGTTTACCCTCTCATTTTTGATAAGATTCACAAAATCATGAGAGTCCTTGATAAAAGAATTAGTATTCCCAACCAGAGGTCTAAGGATTTTTGCAACATACTTTGCGAGTTTATAGGTTGGGGAGAAAATAGTATTAACTATTGGTCTAAGATGAACCCCTTTGTTATTGATATTGGGTAACCCATAAATTCTTAGGATGGTTTCACAGGAGGGAGTTAATCTCTTTTTTAATTTTTCCTTAAGGATGGAATCTGAAATTTCCTTCTTGAACTCTCTCATAATCTTAGGAATTGGATTAGTGTTAAGCCTCTTACAACTGCCACAACTGAGGTGTTCATTCATTTTACAAATGTAGTCTTATTTATCCAGGATCACTGCTACCCCTCCCTTGGCTGCCTTAAGGGCCAAAATTTTGTGATTATTTTGTAGGGACCTAAGGGAAATTTGTTATTCCTTACTTAAATTACTCTTGGGAATTCTAACATTTCTCATTATGAGAGCAAATTCTTGTCTCAATTCCTTCTTATATTCCATAGAGAGGTTATTTATTCCATCCTCTATGCTACAAATTATCTTCTCAACCAGAATGCTCTTCAGAGCAACTGCAAACCCTGAACCTTTGTTGAGAACACTAGTAAATTTTGGGTCTAATTCTTGGGACGAGAAATTGACCACCTTTATTTTGGGAAGAATTCTTGAGGATAAGATGGAGACTATGTTATTGAATCCTGGTGTGCTAATAGAATTCAACAAATTGCAGTCTCTGGTTAATGAACTGCTTTCAACACACTTACTGCGAATTAGTGAACAATCGCTATCACTGACTTCAATGGCTTTTCCTATTCCTCATTTCCTGTCTAGTTCCATTACTTTATCAATGCAATCGTCATTATTTATGAGCTCAAGAGTATTTCTATTATTCTTTCCCCCTCAACTACAATTGGATCCCAAAATTCTTAGCGTTTTATACGTTGTTGCTTAATCTTAAAGTAATACCTATGGTTTTTAATTCCTCTAAGTTGTTGGGGATAGCTTCCTTAGTTTGTTCATGCTTTAGAATATAAATTATCTGAATTGATCACAGTGGACATATGACTAGGGTTGTCTATGTCTGCGTCCTTCATCCTATGAGTGTCCCCTAACCTATCTACTTTGTTCCTGTCTGGAATTCCCTCTAGCCTATCATCTTTGCTACTGTTTGGAATGCCAGTGCTAATCAATTTATCTATGCTTTCTCTTTTTATGGAGTTGGCGACAGTCTCCATAGTCTAATAATGCCTGTCCAGACTACTGAGAGCTAATCTTGAAGCCTCGATGATTCTATCATCCCCCATCCTGCTACTGCTTTGAATGTTAGCATTAACAACTTTATTTGGCTCACCTATCTTTCTTGTGCACTTAACCTCATTATGTTTACCTTCTTTGGATTCACCCCAAGCTTTCACCTTTGATGCATTCACTCTCATTGTGTCCTCTAACCTATTTTGTTTGTTTCTCGCTAGATTATCAATGACTTATAACCCATCTTCATTGCTACTTCCTGGAATGTCAAAGGCAAAAACTCTACTTGATTTTCCAATGTTCTCACTTTTTCTGGATTTGGGGACAGTCTCCATAGTCCAATAGTGCTAAGGGCTATTGTCCAAGTTGTTCACAATTGTAACTTCACTGGGTCTGTTGATTAAGATTTCCATCATGTTGCTACCATGAATGTTAATGTTATCATTTCTAATCAGCTCACATATCTTTCTTATATGTTTCCCCTCACTACGTTTGTGTTCAATGGATTTACCCCATGCCTTATTCTCAGAACCTTCATTCTCTTTTAGGTTGCGGCTCATGATTGTTGAGCTCATTCATTCACATCAATATTGGAGCTCTAACATCCCACATGACATCCAAGACTCTTCGACACATCTCACTCAACTATTCATGGGTAAGTGGCCTCAAGTTGTCATTTTAAGTATTTCTATCACTTTTTGTGTACTTTCTTGTGTGACTGATGTTTGTTTCACATCTTTGAATGCTTACAATTGTTAACATGTATACTATCTTGTCGTAGCTCTATTTCAGTTTTGATTTCTATCTCACTGTTGTCGCATGCATGAAACTATTTTGAATGGACTTTCGTCAAACTGGTGAACTGTCTCACCCACATGCACATTGATTTGTTTGTTAAGTATTTCACTCATGTTTTGCATGCATTGCCAATCACTTATGCTATCACTTAGTGTCACCATGCATTCAATGTCTTATTCGCTTTCTATTGCCTATTGGCGAGTCGGGCCAACCTTGGTCCAGACTCTGCCTTCACCAAGGCTGCATTAAGAAATCTCAGGAAGGAAGGCTCTTCATTCCTCTCTAGAAATGTTCATTTCTACCCGAACTAGCCTCCAGGACTATTTTACACATTTCTAGAGGATAGTGACTGCTTGGCCCATGAAATTGTGCAAACCAGACCAAGCCTGTAGTCCTTCCCAGCTGGAATTGCGCATTGCACAATCCTAGCATCTAGCAACCAGACTCAATTGCGCATTTTGCAGATCCAATAGCTATTCGTGCCTCCTAGAAAACCTAGGCTAACTTTTGCATAGTTCTAGCTGCTAGTCACCTAGCCTCTCAGAAGAAATTGCATAATCTTGCTCATTACTTTCCCAGGTACGTCCTATGTCTTCCCCCTTATTTCTTTGTTTTCACTGACATATTTCTTGCCATGTATGTTGTTGGTTTCCATAATTTTCAAGTGTTCATCTATCTCAATGGATTCCAGGAGAACGGGATCACAGGACACTGATGGAATTGTAGCTGGAGTAGCAGTCAAGCAGATGTCCTCTAGTCTACTGATCTATGAAGATAAGAAGTTGTCTCTAGACAAGGACATCAAACTAAAGTGGCAAGACATTAATGAAACATTCACAACCACTTTTGGGGAACACCTCAAAGACTGTCAGGTGTATGTGAATATTCACAAGTCTGGATTGTATTGGATTTCATGCAGATACCCTACATTCCCATGCATGGACATGATACACTAGATCATCTCTCACACTGATATCGAAATGATGACATTGACTAATGTTAGTGGGATGAAGCTTGCAACCTTTTGGGCACGATATTATGATGTGATGTATCAGATAGCTGAGCCTGTGACTGTCATGATTCCACCATTCAGCTTGCCCAACACCAGAGCTAACTCCAGACACATTCCTAAGGATTGGGTAAAGGATCTAGATCGATTTAGGATGACACACAACAAGATCTACAAGGCGATGATACTGATGAAGGCATACCAAAACTTGGTCATATTCCCATGTCGAGTATATGGCTAAGAAAACACTGAAAACTTTACATAGAGTTGGGTGATCACATTGGACCAACTCGCTAGAGAAGGAAAGCCATGTAACTAGTCTGGCATACTAGCTCATTATCTGAGGGAACAAGTCACGAAGGCTCGACACTCACCTAAAGGTATGCATGTAGAGATTTACATGTCTCCCTACATCCTAGATGTAGTTTGTGCTCGACATGTGTTCCCAAGCTTGGAGTGGGCATGGTCACCGGTGAATATTGTTATGAACACATATTTCAAGTTGTTGTCTGAATGCAGCCTCATAGGAGTAATCATATGACTGTCTGATCATTTTCTCACCCTAGTGTACAAGATTATATTCGAACAAGATCCACCATGCATGTTAGAGGAAGCAATGTAGGAATTGTTAGGCAATGGATATTCGTATGCCTCACCGTCCAACACTTTAATCTGAATGTTCATTGTAGAGAAGCCTTTTTCATGTTATGCCAAAGTTTTCCTTGGACGTACTTGTCATGCAGGAAGTAGCATATCACATCTGGGTAGGATTGAGAGCTAGGTTGCAGTAGAAGAAGAAGGCACCTTGAGTCATGCTTCGATTGCGAATTGGGTTATATGAGATCTGGAGTATCAAGCAAGCAGATGTCGAAGCTGAACATATGAAGAAGTACTAGTTCAACCTCTGAAGCTTCAATCTGTATGACCCGCATTGCATTGTGAAGGATCATTGCATAAGAGTTCAATTCAACTGGATCCATAGGGCTTTTCATTGGGCCAAGAAGGACTCATGGAGGTATTCCTACAGTTCCTCCAGACCCAATGAATAGGTTAGCTTCGTTGTGGAGTGGTTAGTGAAGCAACATGAAGTAGCATCACAGAGAGCACCAACAGTAGCAACAATAGTAGCAGAGGCAACAAATCCACATATACCTAAGCACGACAAAGGGAAGAGGAAGATTATTGATCACAAGGAGGAGGAGCAAAGCTGCAAGTTTTGAATAGATCCACTTGCAGAACAAGTAGCTCTGGCTATTCAAGGAAAGAGGTAGCTGTGCGACAAGGAAATCACTCGAAGGCGGATGGGTAAGAAGAGAATGGAAGAAGTAGAGAAGTAGTTGCATGAGTTGAGGGAGTAACTCCTAAAAGAACAATAGTTGTATGAACAGGGGAAGGAAGCATAGCAGCAGAAAATACAACAATGGGTGCAACATGTGTAGTTAGATGAAGCAGTGCCCGTACAGGTAGTTCATCCATCTGAATAGCTGGAATTAGGCAAACTGTGTGAACCATCGTAGGGGAAAGACTTTGCTCATGAGATAAAACAGGTGCTTCCATAGTTCGATGTAGATATGGAGCAACAGTAGCTAGAATAGGACACCGACCCCATTCCTCACCACAAAGAGGTCAACTCACCCACTTTAATGCATCAAGATGATGAGAAAGTATTGAATGAACAAGGAGGTATTGATATCCTTGGTGGTCATTGACAAAGCGAGATGCATAACGTCTCCTTTGATGAATCACATCAGATAATTGTGCAATCTCATAGAGTACTGACTCCAGAGGACCAAACATCCCCTGTGCAGGTTGAAGAAAAAGTGATCACAACTAGTGTGCACAAGCATCAAGCTACTTTGGCCGATGCAAACAAAGTGTATGTCGAAGCCACTAGCTTGAGTGCCCACTTTGTGATAGTTGAGAATGAGTGAATGACGAAGGAACTATAGGTGTCCAAGAAAGGAGGAGACTTGGTGACAATGTCCACCCAAGCTAAACTAAAGAAGGCAATACTAGATGAATTATTGTCCCTTGACACAGTTATGCGAGAGTTGTACTACAAGTTTGGTACCATGCACCAATTAATAATCCATCTCAATTGATGGTAGTAGTGATGTGCAAGAAGAGGACACATCTTGATGAACATACATGGTTTTGTTGATAACATGGAAACATGGACTATGAAGTACAAGGGAGCCCCACTTCACTTGCCAAAGATGATGAGGACCAATGCAGTCGAGCTGCAACCACATATCCAAAGTTAGATATGGAACTATGAGGACCTCCGACAACTCATCACTAGTATACATGCTTACCATGCATGAATATTTAACAGCATGGATGTTGTTGAGTGCACACATGCAATCCCATCCCTTGGGACTCTCGCCGAGAAAAATACAAAGAAGTAGGTTTAGCAGGAGCTCGACTCATACTTTGACGAGTTGATGTGAAATTCCACCAGTGTAGACTTACCTATTAGTGTAGACATCATGCACAAGTATGTTGCTTGTCTGAAAGCATTAAAGAGAATATTGTGCATGCCTTCAGATGAGTTGGATAGATGAGCTTGAGGAGTGTACCTAGATGCTACGGAGGTAAGTTTTAGCTTTCGAACAAATGTCGCAGTGGAATAGATAGACACTATCAAAGACTACAAATCTTGGCTTCAATATGTTTCTATTGATTAGCATGAGGATGTCAAGCATTTAGATTTCTATAGTTTTCTAAGTCAGAATGATGTCTAGTTTGGCTTGTTCAAGCCATTGCTCACATGGGTATATGTGCATTGTAATGTTGAGTCATGTCAAGTGTATGTCAAGTGTCAATAGTGGATGTAACAATCATATAGTAGGTGCAGAGTCATGAGGGTAGTTGAATGGTCATAAAGGGGAATGCTAAGGGTCTCCCCACCATTTGCTATAAATAGCTCCTCAGAACTCATCGTAAAGACTTTTGGTTAGCAAAGCTTCTGATAATACTATCTTGGAAAGAGCTTAGACAATATTGTAATGCACCTTGGCTTCTCAACGACACGGAGCTAGTTCGTCTCGTTTGAGGAGTAGGTAGATGTGGCTGTAATGTTCCATTATTGGGGCTAGTAGATTTACATGGATGTATTGTATGATTGGAGCTTACACTCCTTTAGATAGAAAGAGCCAACAAATTTTCTTAACTAAGAGCATTTAGGCATTTTCCTTATTAAATTTTGGAATAAAACAAGATATGAGTCAAACACCTTTTTAAAAAACTCGTAAATGTCTGCCTTTCCCACATATCACATGATCAAGCATGACTGAAAGACTTGCTAATCCATCAAAACAAGCGAAAAGCGATCAAAATAGGACTCCATGCTAAACACTTTGAAACTAGCACATTTCTTATATAAACTAAGTCCTAAGGCATTTATTAATAAAACTAAGGCCTGCATCACATATCGCTATTTATAGAAGGTGCACCTTAATGAGTTACCTTAAAACATGCGAGATGTGAAGTTGTGATGACCACATTTCCCTTATTGCATCACATTTTGGATATTAAAAAGAACACCACAAACTTACCATCCGTCGAGATTGCAAAATGTGATTGAGACCCGGACCCACTCTCGAGATACGTCACAAACAAGTATTTAGGTTCGTTGCTTAATAAAAGGGGTTCTAGACAAGAAAACATAAAAAATAAGCTATGTTTTGGAAACAATAGTAAGTGGCATGCGTCTCACATCTCGCAGAAACAAAAGAAACAATAAGGAAAGCGTATAAACATAATGCGATAATGTGATTTGCGATATTGCATCACGGTCGCAAAATCGACATTTTCACAATTTAAAGGCTCGCCACCCTAAAAATATTTCTTCCCGACTTATGACATGGACATTAATGAAAAATAAAGCTAAGAGATAGCGAACAATTACTGGGAATTTAATAAAGGTTAATGGCATTTATGTGAGAAAGTTCGTTTAACTTGACAGGATATCTTCTAACTTCCATTCAAATAAAACACCTTTTTTATCACCTTTTCAAGTTATTTGTATTATTCCATCTTATGTTCATTCTTATCTTTGTATAGCCGATAGCTGTTGTTTTTCTCCATTTTCAAGAAAAGTGCACAGAAGGAGTCTTTGAGAGCAATGAAAAAGAAGGGAAAAGCAGTTCTTTCTAAGAAATCAGAAATGACTCCTTTATTCAGAAATACTACGTGAAATAGAGTAGGAGAAACCTCTACGTGGGAAACCATCTACGATTTATTAGAAGAAGAGGAATGAAGACCTCTAGAAGCAAAGGTCACAACTAACAATAATGTTTCCTCAGACGCTTCCATTTTTCAAACAACATGCTCATTTCTGCATCACATAGCCACGCAACCAAAGATAATCCCTTATACATATATGATCAAGTGGATAATTGATCAGGTTAATATCTCAAACAGAGAATTTAAGAATAACAACTAAGAGGTTATGGGATATTTTTCACTAGACAACATATGACTTATATACCACCTGGGAGGGCCACAAATGATCTACAATAAACATTTCCTCGAGAATTTTTCCAAAGAGAACAAGGACCATGTTATACGAGAATAGTGTCCACTTGGATGCTGCTATTCCCATTAAGATGGGTGGCTATCTTAGAAGCAAACAATCAAAGTCTATTATTGATTCCTTTTATGAAAATAGATGAGAGGAGAACCAAGAGGGCCAACCTGAATCTTGTGCTCGATTTCCTCTCCTTCTTGATCGAGTTTTTCCGCTTGTTCTTTGTCTGCTCAGCTTCAAAAGGACCTGTGGAACCATACCAACATACTACTATGCAAGAAGCAAGGATCTAAATTCATAAATAATGCAGGATTAGATGTGCATTAACCATATACAAGCATATATAAACAAGTACACAAGAATATGGAAGGAAACAAGAATAGCTTTATTCAGATGAAAAGTAGCAAGAAGATTACAACCATGTGCTCTGACCCAGCATCATCCTCCAGCTAAGAAGCCCTTTTTCACCTCAAGCAAACTAGATCACCCAACACTGTGAATGTACACCAGAATACCAACAACACTTCTCTATAAGATACAAAATTCTAGCCCATGGATCTCTGTGATGAGGGATCCATATATAGATGATTACAGAAGAGGTGAGTCATCTTTTGGGATCTTGATTAGCGTCCTCTCTCTGATAGTTCCGGCTTCCACTTGGAGAATGATGATCTCTTACTCATCCCTGGTCAAAAATGGAGTGGAAAGTGTCAGAGGGGAAGCTTCTAGAAGATTCCATGACCTTCCACCTCGCATTTTTGTCCCTGCCATTTGTCCATTCCCGACCATCGCACCCTACAAAGGAGAAAATCAATATGCATCGCACCTTGTACATTGGGAAGGTGATATGCATCACACCCTCTGCATTGAGCTTTCAGTATGGTCCAGTTTTGACCATTTATGAGCATTTTTTAGTGGAGAACTTCTCGGAGATGATGTAATCAGTAGACCTTGTTCCTTTAGGCAGTGAAGCAGCACTTTTAGGGACTTAGGAGCACTCAATTTATGGACATTTGTGACTGGGGTTGAAGTGCCCAAAAATTTCTATAATAGTTTCCCCCCTAAAGCATGAGGTCGTTAATCTGTTTTTGATGTCAGGTGAAATGCTTTACTATGAGAATCCGAAGTTTTTCCGAGCTGGGAGGTGACCTGTAAAAAGATACAATACAATACATTATTTTCACAACATTTTTTCATGATCTAGTTGAGGTGGGCATTCCCATGCTCAACTTTATAAATTCATTTTTCATGTACATAGGACAGAAAATCGTCTGTGTGACAAACTGATGATATGGACACATCATCCTTTGATTTGGATGATCATCTTTTTGGCAATGATGTACAGTGGATGTTTTTATATTCCTGAATATATCGCAGCCCGGATGGATGAAACTAGATTTGGGGTCTTCAAAACTCATTCAATCTTCACTCAGAGTACAAGTCGATCCATGCGAAAAATGTTTTGGAGTCGAACATGGAAAGACATCGCTTGATTACTAGCCAATGACGTAAGTTGTTAACAAGCGCGAGAGGAATCACCAATAATGACAATGACCCTCAAGGTACTACAATACAATTCACGTGGTGTGAAAAGGGATTTAGCGTCGAACACCACGTAAAATCTCTCGGTCGAAGGCCATTGATGTAAACTTGTCGCTGAAAGTGAGAAACTTGCCATTGAGGCATGCAAGCTTCAAAGTACTGAAAGGGTTGTTCTTAACTCAACTTCTTGGATAATGAGTTGATGTCGAGAAGAAGCGACCCGTCGCAGGAGGGCCTTAATGAATCCCACATCAACGACATGGAACAAAGCAAATGATTTTGGAGGTGAAAACAAACTAACGATACAGGGTTCAGGGTGGCAGTCATGAAGGAATGAGGCATGAATGTATTACAGTGGGTGAGACACAGGTGAATTGTCTGAATGACTTCTCGTGAACATATCAGTGACACTGACAATGGATTGGTAGCGTTAACCCCAAAGATGGATGGTGTGATGGACCAATGGTGATGACCAGTGAACGGAACAACCCAACCCGGTTAGTGATGCCTTTTGGACTCACTAATGCACCTAGCACGTTCATGAGATTGATGAATGAAATTTTGAAGGAATATGTAGGCAAGTTTGTTATTGTTTATCTTGATTATATTCTAGTTTTAGAAAAAGTAAGTAAGAACATTTGGAGCGTCTTAAATTTGTTTTAAGAACCGTGCAAAAAGCAAAGGTACTGATAAATCTAAAGAAATGTAGTTTCATGAAAGAAGGATTAATTTACTTGGGATTTGTAGTTTCTAAATAAGGGTTCAAAATAGATCCAAAGAAAGTCTAAGCAATTTAGGACTGGCCTATTTCAAGGAATATATTTGAAGTAAGAAATTTTCATGGTCTTGCAAGTTTTACAGGAAATTTATTAGAGGTTTTAGTCATATTTGTGCACCAATTCTTGAAACAATCAAGGAGACTAATCAACCGTTCAAGTGGATAGAAGCAATAGACATGGATTTTTTGTTTTTGAAGAGGAGAATCATAGAGAAACCAATTTTATATTTACCTTATTTTGGAAAAGTATTTCAAGTTGAAACTGATGCTAGTGGAGTTGCGATTGAAGTAGTTTTAAGTGAGGAGCAGAGAGCAATAACATACTTCAGTGACAAATTAAATGAAGCGAACAAGAGGTATTCCTATTATGATAAATAATTTTATGCTATTGTACAAGACTTAAAAAAATGGAGACATTATTTTCTACCAAATGAGTTTATATTGTATTCTAACAATCATGCATCACAGTTCATAAACAACTAGCCAAAATCAAACCAGAAACATGCCAAGTGGGTAGAGATTTTGTAGAGATTTACTTTTGTGATAAAGCACACAAGTGGCAAGTTGAATAAAGTTTTTGATGCATTAAGTAGGGTATATTTCATTATGTAAGAATTAAAAGTTGGTGTTGTAGGAATTGAGGAAATGGTTGAAATGTATAAATATGATGGAAATTTCAAAGATATTGACACAACAGTGCAAAATCCAATAGCTAATAACCAAATTCAGTGGTTATATTATCTTATCAATGAGGTTTATTGTTTATGGGCAACAATTTGTGTATTCCCAAATGTTTTATAAGGGGAAACATAATAAAGGAGAAACATAGTGGAGGATTATCTGGTCACTTTGGACAAGACAAAACCTTTGCTTAGGTAAATACATTTATGATTGGCCAAGGATGTAGAATGATGTTAAGATATTTGTTAAGAAGTGTAGCATATGTCAACACACTAAAGGGAGAAGCAAAAATACCGGATTGTACCAACCATTACCAATACCAGACCGACCATGGGATGCACTTAGCATGGATTTTGTTTTGTGTTTACCTAAAACACAAACGGGGGATTATTCTGTTTATATTGCGATAGACATGTTTTCCAAGATGGCACATTTCATTGCATGTAAAAATACTAGTGATGCAACACATCTTGCTAATCTATGTTTATTCAAAAATTGTAAGATTACATGTATTTCTTGTAAGTATTGCATCTAATAGAGATACAAAGTTTGTAGGGCATTTATGGAGGACTCTTTGGAAGAAACTGGGAGCTAACCTCAGTTTCAATTCAGCATACCATCCTCAAACAGATGGAAAGACTGAAGTAGTAAACCGAAGCTTGGGAAACATATTGAGAAGTTTAGTGTATGAAAATCCTATGTAGTGGGATTTAGCAATAGCTCAGGCTAAGTTTGCTTATAATGACACTCCAAACCGATGTACTGGAATGAGTCCATTTAAGATTATTTTTGGGATGAATCTAAGGGGTGCGTATGAGATCAAGAATTTGGGTAAACAAGAGACAAGATGTGAAAAAGCAGAAGAGTTTTTAGAGCAAATGCAAAGACTATAAGAAGATGTCAAAGGCATATTATAGGAAGGCAGTGGAAAATACAATTAGAGAGTAGATATCAAAAGAAGAGATACAGAATTCCAAGTGGGAGATTTAATGATGGTGTATTTGAGGAAATAATATTTCCTACTAAGACTTAAAATTAAATAAAAATGAAAAATATAGGACCATGTAGAATTGTAAGAAAGTTTTCAACTAATTCTTATGAAATTGAATTGCAAGAAGGGATTGGAATATCACCTATCTTGAATATTGTAGATTTGTATCCATACAAAAAGACAGAGAGAGCTATAGGAGGAAACTACAGAAGATGAAGTTCAAACATTGAAGTGGGAAGAACAAATGCTAAAGATAGTTCAGAGAGAAGTGGAAGTTGTTTTGGAGAAAAGAGTATCCAAAAGTACTAGAGGATAGGTTTATTTTCAATATCTAGTCAAGCAGAAAGGACAACAAGTTGAGGATGCTACTTGGTTGACAACAACAGAGTTGCAAAAGTATGGAGTAAACCCTGAAAGTCTGAGGGATGGTTATTTTCTTCCTCGGGAGTCTGATGCAGGAGCATCTGGACTTAGCTAGTAATGTGAAGGTTTGTTCACATGTTGTTGCTAAAAGATTTCAATTTCACTGACCTGAGTGGTCAAAAGTCAATTTTAGTTGAGAGGGTTGGATCTCTCAAAAATGATCTGTAATACATTATTGTAATAATTAGGAAATTGTCCTATTTTAGATTGAAGGATAAGTTGTTAGCATAGGTCTGTGATGGAGCTTTAAAATAGATATTTGATTGTTAGATTGATTAAAAATAGAGATTGATTTGTTCGTACAATTAGAATAAAATTTGATTCATAAAACAAAGAAAATTTAATGAAGAGGGATTAGCTGAGATGATTGAGGATTGAGCGAAAGGTGAGAGTTGAGTGATAGAGAGGGTTCCAGATTGAAATAGAGGTCTATTAATTCGTTGCGATTGAGCCAAGAGGGACAAAACTCTGTAACCATTATTATATTTAATGAATTGTTTTAGTGTGCATCTGTGTGTTGATCCTAGTGGAAACTCTCATTTACTCTATGAATTTTCCTTCTGAAGCACATCTGGGTATTTTCTCTCTTTTTTTGTATTTAATTATAATCTCAGTGTTTATGGTTAATGATAGTCATTAATGCTAATAATAGGGGTAGAAGAGCACAAAAAGGCTCAATCATGATTGAAGGCCCATACTCCATCCTAACCATTGATTTAAAGTTCAATTGTTGATGTTATAGTCAACAGCGAGGTTAAGCCTATGTTTAAACCGTGTGTAAGATGAAGAGTGATAGTCGAAGGATTTGAGGAAATCTATTATCCAAGGGATATCGGGCTTTAAAGTGATCGGAGTTTAAGTCTAAACTTGGACCCGAATTTCTATAGATCAAGGTTTATAAGTCATATTGGTTTTGTGAGGCAGGCAAGTTTATTGCAAGTTACTTATGTGATATCGCATCAACCATTGGATGACTATTGATTACTGACTGTTATATCATACTGCATCACATCATTCAGGAGTGGATGAACCTTGGCCTGAAGAAAATGTGATTTGCAATCTTCGATGTCACTGCTGACCATTAGATCTAGAGAGAGGATATCAACAATGTAGAGTGAAGTGTTGTTCAAAAGGTAAAGTCAACGTAGAAGTCAATGGGGATAGTTGGTATTCAATTGCTATTCAATTCTGTTCAATTGTTGTTCAATTGTTGTTCAGTTGTTTTCCAATTTTTATTCAGTTGTTGTTCAATTCATGTTTAGTTGTTGTTCAATTGTTGTTTAGTTCTTGTTCAATTACTGTTTAGTTTCTGTTCAATTCGCCTCCTTCATTAGTTTCAAAAGATTTTTCAGTCATTCATGCTTTATCTTACATCTTAGACTTGTATATTTCATTGATGCCAAGTGTTTCGCAGAATGCCAGTCTTGGTTGGGGATGGTAAGGCCTAGTGATCCAAAATGGATCTAAGAAACCCTCTAAGTCTCAAAGAATCAAAACTATGGCAAAAGGATGAACCTTTAAAAATGGCGGATAACACTATCGTTAGTGAAAACACAAAGATATGACTAAAAATAAAGCTATCGTGGCTTGGACAGTGATGCATAGGAGTCGTCGGATCTCGACAATCGACAATCTAGATCCGATCGGCATATCACAATCGGCAAAGGCTATCGGAGCCAGCCACATAAATATGGTGACAACGATCAACGCAGTCAATGAGGACCATCGATCAAGTGCACAGATAGATGGCCCAAGTTAGCCTATGATATTGGGTTGGAGAAACACACAGGAGCGCTTACCAATGGCCTGGGGCTTATGTGATATGTGATGGCGACAAGTCACATCGCAATACCACGTCGGAGCAGTACAACGGATTGGGGCTATATATATATGCAATGCGAAGAAACAGGACCTGAAAGGGTATGAAAATGCCGCCACATAATTATTTGAAGTTTGCCATAAGGCCCTATATCGAATTTTTAGTGTTTTTAATGTATTTTTATAAACACAAAGGGAAATGTGACACAAGGGCATTGCGACTTGCGATAACAATTAAAAGTAGACCTGATAGTAGTATAGGGTGAATTTAGGGATATTTCAAGTCCAATAAATGACTATTTGGCAAGTTTTTCCTGTGTTTTACAGTGTTTCTCTGTGAAAATAGAGAACACTATTTTTGGGGATTTCAAAGGCCCGATGGTCCCTTCTATTTTAGAACAGGTGGCCACCTCCCCTGAAGATATTATACCATGATTGCTAATGCTCGGAAGGGCATTCGAATGGATAGAGTCTGGGAGCCAGAGAGCCTGAGAAGGGGAAACAAATGGAGATCGCTGATTGACTTTAAGGCCACAGAGTGATAGAGACAATAAGAGGCAGTGCTGACACAGAGAGAAGACAGAGACAAAGAGTGATAGAAATAGTCTATGTACTTAGAGAGGCTTGAGGGATTCAAGAAAAAATCATGTTGTTTTGTATAAGTTGTGTTGAGACTCAATTTGATCTCACACCTTGTAAAACTCTTCTCTTGAAGACATAATAGAGAGGGCACCGCTAAAGGCTAGATCAAGAGATGCAGCCCAGGAGTTTTGGGTGAACTCCATATTAATCTTGTTGTGTTTATGTGTGTTTATCTATTATGTTTATTTAACTACTTCCTTACCTATGTTATTCGCAATATTATCGATCCATTGCACTAAGAAATATAGGAAAATCCATGCACATGAGTCTATAATACCTTAATAGTAGTCTAAGTTCTTCATTTTCAGATCAAGTGGTATGAGAGCTATAGGTTTTTGATTTGTTAAGGTTAGACAAGCTTGTGGTGGATTGTTGAATGCTAACTAGGTCAAAGCTCAAATTAGGAGAAGGAGAACTGGTTGAGGCTAACACAGAAATTGGAAGAGTCTATCGTAAGAGGAAAATGGAAGAACAAGTCCCATTAGAATCACAATCTCAGTTCATGAATAGTTTCATGACCATGAGAGCAATGGTAGAAAAGATGTATCAGGAATTTAAGAAGGGTTGAGGTGAAAGCACCTCAACACCCAAACAAGGCAAGGGAATAGAGGAACCTCTTCTAGTTTCCCATTTAGAAGGAAAAGGGAGAGGGGAAGAGCCTCCTCCATCAACACCTCCTCCTAGCCCTGAAAATAAAAAGAAGAAAACATCTTTGATTAAATTAGATGTAAAGTTTGACTTTCCAATATATGATAAAGAATTAAAGTCAGAAAAGCTAAATAACTGGAGTAGATAGATTGATGTATATTCCAAGGTGTAGAACATCGATTCAAAATGGAGAAAGATTCAGCTGGCTAGCCTTCACCTTGGAGGAACTACCCTAGTGTGGTGGGAAGGCAGGACACAAGCTGATTTGAAGAAGCATGGTAAAATTATTTCTACATGGAGTGGATTTTCTTTTGCGATTAAAAACAATTCTATCCACTAGCTTATATGCAAAAAGCAATGATGAGTTGGCAAACTCTTCGCCAATTAAAGGGGAAAATTGTACAAAGCTATACCCAAGAATTTAGAAAAAGAGCTTCAATTCTAGGCATTTCTCTAGACTCACCTGAAACATTGTTGAAGTATATAGGTGGTCTGCATAGCTATTTGAGGCACACCATTCTCATGTTTAACCCTACTAGCATAGATGAGGTATCAGTTTAGGCTAGACATCTAGAGGCTAGAGGCAAGAATGTGAACCCAAAGATTAGGGGCTCATCAAAATCCACTGCAAGCAAGAACAAGGAAAAGAAGCAAAAATGAAAAGAGAGGAAGGCAAATGCCGTACATAAAGACAAATCTTCATGCACTCACTGCAAGAAGGATGGACATGATGATGCACATTGCTAGTATTTTCTTCTAGAGCTAAAACACAAGAAGTTTTATGGAAAGAAGAAGAAGACTACTATTGCTATTCAAAAGGATTTGGGGTCAGACTCAAGTGATGAAACAACAACCAAAACCAAAGGTATAAAAGGTAAAAATTCTAAAGCATATACTAGTAATTCTACACAATCTATTGATAATGAATAAAATGAAAGTAAAACACATGAGTTTATTCATATTAGAGTTATTTTCAAGCATCAAAATATTGATACTTCATTTGATAGTGGATCATAAGTAAACTTGATTTCTAAATCAATTGTAAAGAAGTTAGGATTACTAACTACACCTCACAAGAATCCATATCCATCAGGTTGGGTATGTGATAAAGCAAAGCTACAAGTGACTAGACAAAGTAAACTTAGGTTTGCTATTGGGTAAGTATTTGTAGATGAGGTTGAGTTAGATATAGTTCCCTTGGATATATGTGGAATTATTTTAGGAAGTCATTACTTGTATGATAGAAAAGCGATTTTCTATAGAGCTAAAAATAAGTATCAACTCACTAAAGATTGAATAGAGTATATTGTAAGAGCTCATAAACTCAAAAATAATTACTCTCTCATAAATTCAGGGTTGATAAAAAGAATTGTAAATTCATGCAAGAAGTTTTTACTAATGGTTGTAAAGGAAAATAACCCTGATAAAACCAATGTATTTGAGGGCTATGTTGCCAAATAAAGCATTGATTTAGAAAAGGTTGTTTCAGAATATGATATCCTATTTCAAGGACCTAAAGGTCTGCCACCCAAAAGGGTAATTGTACATGATATTCATTTGTAGCAAGATGCTTCATTGCCTAACATCAGAATGTATAGGTTATCCGTTTTAGAGGATGCAGAGATCAAGA
Organism: Pinus taeda; assembly: GCA_000404065.3. NCBI lineage: Eukaryota > Viridiplantae > Streptophyta > Pinopsida > Pinales > Pinaceae > Pinus > Pinus taeda. Next base: position 206,863 of record APFE030941504.1, read on the forward strand.
AGCAAGTACAGGAGCTGCTCGAGAAAGGGTTCATAAGACCAAGCACATCACCATGCGGATCTCTAATCATGTTGGTGAGGAAGAAATATGGTTCGTGGAGGATGTGCATTGATTACAAAGCTCTAAATAAAATAACGATCAAGAGTCATTATCTGCTTCATCGCATTGATGATATACTAGATCAGTTAAAAGAAGTAGCTTACTTTTTCCAAGTTGGACTTGCATAGTGGCTACCATGAGGTCAGAGTAGCAAGGGTTGTACGAATGGTTGGTTATGCCTTCTGGCTTAACTAATGCTCCTGCCACTTTCACAAGAGTTATGAATGATGTACTCCAACCTTTTACTGATGATTTTGTAATTATATATTATGACGACATTTTTGTTTTCAGTAAAACACAGGAAGAACATTTGAAACATGTAAAGTAAACTTTAGATGTTTTGAAAAGATAAAATCTCTATGTTAAGTTATCAAAATGTGAATTTGGCAAAACATCTTTAAATTATTTGGGTTATATTGTAGGGGATGGTGAATTGAAGATATATCCCTCTAAGGTTGAAGTCATTATGAACTCGCCTAAACCCAAATCTGCTATAGAAGTTAGGAGCTTCCTAGGAGCAACACAATATTTGAGAAATTTTATTGCTAACTTTTCCTTGATTGCAGCTCCCTTACATGCTTTAACAGGATTGAACAAAGTATTTTAGTGAGGTGGCAAACAATAGAAAGCCTTTGACACCTTGAAAGAAATAATTAGTACATCACCAATACCAGTACTGCCAGATCTTCAATGACCATTTGAGATTGAAACAAATGCTAGAGACTATGGCATGGGAGCAGTGTTGTTGCAACATGGTAAGCCCATATGTTATCATTCTGAGACATTTACTTCTACAGTAGTTAATTATCCCACATATGATAAAGAATTGTATTCATTAATATCGAGTGTGAAAATGTGGAAACATTACTTAATGGGCAAAGAAACAATTATACATACTCATCATCAACCACTTTAGTATTTGCACTCACAAACTAAATTGCAAAAATGAAGACACTATAGGTAGATGGATTTTATTCAACAGTTTCATCTAGTCATCAGATATAAGAAAGACATACACAATAAAGTTGCAGATATGTTGTTCAGGCCAATCATAAATGCATCTACTATACTTAATCATAACTTAGTAATGCATGAAAGCTACATTGAACAATATGCTCAAGATATAGATTTTAAAGATCTATATGCAACTTTAGGTCATGGCAAACAAGTAGAAGAATTGGATTATTATGTTAAGGATCAACTCTTGTATCATTTGGAAAAGTTATGCATTCCACAAACGGAAAGAGTTAGCATAATCCAAGAAGAAAATAATTCTCTTATATCTGGTAAAAAAATTGCACCGCTGCAAATGTTTTGTTATTGGCCAAGAATGCATGAAACAATTTCTATATATATTAAAGGGTGTACCATGTGTGCTAAAAGCAAGCCCAAAAATAGAAAATTAGGCTTGTACACTCCACTACCAATTCCTTCTCGTCCTTGGGAAAGTGTTTCTATGGACTTTGTTGGGGGATTGCCAAAATCTAGAAAAGGTCATGACTATTTATATGTTATTGTGGACAGGTTTAGAAAAATGTGTATCTTAATACCTTGTAACAAGTATATTACAACTGAACAAACAATGAAGTTGTTCTTTCAGCATTTCTAGGTTCATTTTGGGTTACCCACTTCCATTGTATCAGATCGAGATTCCTAATTTGTTGGGAAGTTTTGGTCAAGTCTATGGGAATTGATGGATACCAGAAAAGCACAACCTTTCATCCACAAACAGATGGCCAAAAAAGGTGGTCAATAGGACAATGATCTAGTTTCTCACGGGCTATTGCAGCAGACATCCCAAGCTTTGGGATTAACATTTGTGTTATGTGCAACATGCTTACAACTATGTTAAACACTCTTCTACACAAATATGTCCTTTTGAGACTTCTTTTGGTTTCACACTAAAGTATCCCTTGGATTTTTTCTTTGGAAAAGACATAGCAGTTGGTGGACACAGTGATGTGGACAAAGCAACCAAGATCATTAAAAAGATACAAGAAATTCACCAGGTAGTGTAGGAACAACTGGAAAGAAGTTAGGCCAGGAGTAAGGCAAGTCATGATAGGCATCGAATTGATCATAGCTTCTGAGTTGGTGATCAAGTCTGGATGTACATCAACAAAGACAGAATGCAAGGCAAAGGTAAGAAGATGAAGCCAATAAGGTATGGGCCTTTCAAGATACTTGAGAAAATTAGTGAAAATGCTTTTCACCTTGATTTTCTAGCTTATATGCATATCTATTCAATACTTAATGCAGAGGACTTGAGACTGTTTGAACGTTCATTGATTGAAGATCCCGAAGAGAAAAGTCACTTCCTTTTATTAATGATCTATTGGCTAAATATCATAATGAGTTGTAGGAAGATATGGTTCTAGATAGGAAGGTGAGAACTACACACAAAGGGGATGTTGAGTACCTCAGAATTGGACTCAAAGGTTCAAAACCAAGTAGTGCACGAAGGATAGAACTTGGACAAGTGAGGAAGCTATATCCTCACTTGATTGATGCTTAAAAACCAACTTTTGGTGGTCCAAAATATTTTTCAGTGGGAAGGAATGATCCAATATGGATTCGAGAAACCCTCTAAGTCTTCAAAAATAAAAACTATCGCAAAAGTATGAACCTTTAAAAATGGTGGATAACACTATCGGGAGTGAAAAACATGAAGAAATGACAAAAAATAGAGTTATCGAAGCTTGGACAGTGATTCTTAAGAGTCGTCAGATCTGGCTGATCAACAATCCACATCCGATTGGCATATCGCAATCAGTAAAGGCTTAACCAATGATATCTAGTTGGAGAAACACACGAGAGCGCTTACCAATGGCCTGAGGCTTATGCGATATGTGATTGTGACAAGTCGCATCGCAATATCGCATAAGAGCAGTAAAATAGAGCGGGGCTATATATATATATCTATATATATAGATATATATATATATATATATATATATCTATATAATATATATATATATTTATATATATATTATATTATATAATATATATATATATATATATATATATATATATATAAGCCCCAAGACTTAGCTCAATCGGTCAAGTTAGTGCCTCTCCAATCAGGAGGTCATAGGGTCAATTCCCGAAAGCTATTGGGGTCAGGTAAGTAAATAGGCCAAGGGGTGTGACCCCCTTCGGGTTTGTGTGTCCACCCTAGCATTCTTTGAACCTGGACGTAGCAGACCCACTGACCATGGATTCCATGAACCAGAAAGTAAATATATATATATATATATATATATATATATATATATATATATATATTATTATATAATATTTTATATATATATATATATATATATGCGATGTGATGAAACTAGACCCGAAAGGGTATGAAAATGTTATCGCATAATTATTTGAAGTCTGCCATAAGGCACTCCATTGGATTTTCAGTGTCTTTAATGTATTTTTATAAATACAAAGGGAAACATGACACAAGGGCATTGTGACTTGCAATAGCAATTACAAGTGGACCCGATTTGGAGTATAGGGCGAATTTAGATATTTGAAGTCCGATAAATGGCAGTATGGTGAGTTTTGCACGTGTTTTATAGTGTTTGTCTATGAAAACATAGAACACCATTTTGAGAGATTTCAAAGGCCCAATGGTCCCTTCCATTGTAGAACAAGTGGCCACCTCCCCTAAAGACGTTACGCCATGATTGTTAACGCTCAAAAGAGGATTCGAATGGACAGAGGCTGGGAGCTAGAGAGCCCGAGAAGGGTAAATGAATAGACAACGCCGATTGGCTTTAAAGCCACAGACTGACAAAGACAAAAGGAGGCAATGCTGAGACAGAGAGAAGAAAAAGGCATAGAGTTATAGAAAGAGTTTGTGTACTTAGAGAGGCTTGAGAGATTCAAGCAAAACTCCTTTTGTTTTCTATCTGTTGTGTTGAGACTCAATTTGAGTTCACACCTTGTAAAACTCTACTCTTGAAGACATAATAGAGAGGTCATTGTTCTCTGGGAATAGTGTCCACTCGGATGCTGCTATTCCCACTAATATGGGTGGCTATCTTAGAAACAAACAATAAAAGTCTACTGTTGTTTCCTTTTATAAAAATAGATGAGAGGAGAACCAAGAAGACCAACCTAAGTCTTGCGTTTGATTTCCTCTCCTTCTTGATAGAGCTTCGCTGCTTCTTCTTTGTCTGCCCAGCTTCAAAAGAACCTGTGGAATCATAGCAACATACTACTATGCAAGAAGCAAGGATCTAAATTCATAAATAATACAGGTTCAGATGTGTATTAACCATATACATGCATCTATAAACAAGTACACAAGAATATGGAAAGAAACAAGAATAGCTTTATTCATATGAAAAATAGCAAGAGGATTACAACCATGTGCTCTGACCCAGCATCATCCTCCAGCTAGGAAGCCCCTCTTCACCTCAAGCAAAGCTTAGATCACCCGACACTAGGAATGTACACCAAAAAACCAACAACACTTCTGTATAAGATAAAATATTCCAGCCTCGTGATCTCTGTGATGAGGGATCCATATATAGATGATTACAGAGATGTGAGTCATCTTCAAGGATCTTGATTAGTGTCCTCTCTCTAATAGTTCCTGCTTCCACTTGGAGAATTATGATCTCTTACTCATCCCTAGTCGAAAATAGAGAGGCAAGTGTCAGAGGGGAAGCTTCTGGAAGATTCCATGATCTTCCACCTCGCATTTGTGTCCCTGCCATTTGTCCATTCCCAACCATCGCACCCTACAGAGGAGAAAATTAGTATGCATCACACCTTGTACACTGGGAAGGTGATATGCATCGCACCCCCTGCATTGATCTTTCAGTATGGTCCAGTTTTGACCATTTATGAGAATTTTTCAGTGGAGAACTTCTGGGAGATGACGTAATCAATTGACCTTGTTCCTTTAGGAAGTGAAGCAACACTTTTAGGGACTTAGGAGCCCTCAGTTTACAGACATTTATGATTGGGGTTGAAGTGCCCAAAAATGTCTATAACAGTTTCACCCTAAAGCATGAGCTCGTTAATCTTTCTGATGTCGGGTGAAATGATTTACTATGAGGATCTGAAGTTTTTCCGAGCTAGGAGGCGACCTGTAATAAGATACAATACAATACATTATTTTGACAACATTTTTTCATGATCTAGCTGAGGCAGTCATTCCCATGCTCAGCTTTATAAATTCATTTCCATGTACATAGGACAAATAATCGTCTGTGTGACAGATTGATGATATGGACACATCATCCTTTGATTTGGATGATCATCTATTCAGCAATGATGTACACTTTATGTGTTTATATTCCTGAATATATCGCAACCCAGATGGATAAAACTAGATCTGGGGTCTTCAAAACTCATTCAATCTTCACTCGGAGTACAAGTCGATCCATGTGAAAAATGTTCTGGAGTCGAACATGGAAAGACATCACCTCATTAGTAGCCAATGATGTAAGTTGTTAACTGGCGTGAGAGGAATCACCAATAATGACAATGACCCTCAAGGTACTACAGTAAAATTCACATGGTGTGGAAAAGGACTTGACGTCGAACACCACGCAAAATCTCTCGGTCAAAGGCCATTGATGTAAACCTGTCGCCAAAAGTGAGAAACTTTCCATTGAGGCATGCAAGCTTCAAAGTATGGAAAGAGTTGTTCCTAAGTCAACTTCTTGGATAATGAGCTGATGTCGACAAGAAGTGACCCGTCGCAGGAGGGCCTTAATGAATCCCACATCAATGACATGGAACGAAGAAAATGATTTTGGAGGTGAAAACAAACTGACGATATAGGGTTCAGGGTGGCGGTCATGAAGGAATGAAGCATGAATGTATTGCAGTGGGTGAGACATAGGTAGATTGTCCGAATGACTTCTCTTGAACATATCGGTGACACTAACGATGGATTGGTAGCATTAACCCCAAATATTGATGGTGTGACGGACCAATGGTGATGACCAGTGAATGGAACAACCCAACCCGGCATGGATGCGGAAGGAAAGTGTCGTGTTCAAGTTCCAATTTCCCCAGTCATTGCTGACCAGTACCTCTTTATTTTTTTCAAGCTTGAGGAGGATAACATATGCTTGTTCTATAATCCACCCTTCAGGCGAACCTGTCGCTATATTTTAGCAAGCCTAGCGACAGTGAAACTCATTCTCGTCCATTTGGATGAGTTTGTCGCTATTCGGTTTTAACGCGTTTAACGACAAAGATAACTCGGTCTCTTTCAATTTTAGAGAGTCTGAAAGAAATGGAAAGGAGACTCCAAAGATTCTTTTTCGTTGTATAATCCCCTAAGTCTGGAAAATCGTAAAATAATACAAAAGGGATGAATTTCCGATAGTTTTAACGAGCCGAACAAGACAAGCGCTCGATCTTTTTCTGTAATAATCCCTCAGGTCCAAAATGATTAAAATCTAGAGGAGGGATAGCACTTCTGATGCCTTTAACGAGCTGGAGAGGCCAATCACTCAGAAATCTTTTCATATTTTACGAGTCAAGTGAAAAGAGCTTAAAGAAGACTCGTTTTCAAGGAACGAGTGATGGTTTCAGGTAGCAGCTGATTCCAGGTAAGATTTGGAATTTTCCAATCACGGCAGTGTCACAAGGATGGCTAATAGAATCACTCTTCGCAAATGTTCCTCGAAGTGGTAAAAAATCATATGGGGGTGAATGATCGACTAGAAACAGAGTGGAGGTGATGGCGAGAACACTACCAAGGCTCAAAAGCCGGTGATAAGGCATTCACAATGGCTATTTACCAGTTCATTTTTTAACGAGCTTAAATGTTGGGGGAAACATTTGCTCACGACTTATGTTTATTTTTTAACGAGCTTGAACTATGCGCTAAAACTTCTTGTGGAGGGTTTATTTTTTAACGAGCTTGAAATCTGCGACAACATTGCTGACCAATCGTATGATAAGAAATGTCTCATTCGAAATGCTATTTAGAAGTGGCTTACATCTCTCAAGCTTTGCCATGGATCCTTTCTTTATGCAAGTTAGGAAACAACTAGCCTTACGGGTTTAAAGGGTTAGAGGTCGTAAAAATTTAAAAAATAAATAGCCACTCTTCACTTGCATGCAGAAAGGTTTGCATGGCCCCAAGTATAGCGAAAACTTTCCAGGTTACCAAGAAATTTCTATCCGCGTAGCAGATAAAATGCTTCCTCGGCGATGTCTATCGAAACAGACAAAGGTGAACGACGCAGACGCATTCCACTCACATAACTTTAATGAAGGTATCTTATTCCAGCCTGTTCCCATTTTCCTGTAAGGATGGGTTCGCCAGACTAGTCATATATCCCTCATGGAAATCCACTCTATACCTAAGGTTTTCCTGCCGAAACAGACCAGGGTGCATGCCCCTTGGGCTTCAGTCACATCTTCTTGAATCACTTGCACTCATCATGTGGATGGACTGGAGACCGATGAGACATTTCTTGTGTGAAAAGACCATTTAGGGATTGCATTTGACTATTTGCGATGTGTGATCCGGGGAATGACATTTGATCCACGAGCTTGACCATTCTGCCTTCGTGCGGAAAACGCATTACTCTAAAGAGTGAGGAGATGATGGCTCCCATGCAATAAACATAGTCGCATCCAAGGAGTAGATTATAATCTAAAGGTCCTTGAACTACCATAACGTTCATGTGAACAGTTTTCCTTCTCAAAGTAATGGGCACATTTGGAAGGACCCCTAAAGGTCAACTGGTTCCCTTGTTAAAGCCTGTCATATTTCTCATTTCAGGCAAAGGTGATGGCGAACCAAGCGCTTTCCAAGCAGTTGAGGAAAGGATACTCACAAAATCCCCTTCGTCAATGATGGTACCAACCATGACCATTCTTTAAGCTTGTACAATAATTCTGAATGGTACACTGGCTGGTAAATGGGGTCTGCCTAGTAGATTCTAGTCCAAGGAAACGTCTAGGTTTCTTGGTGGTGGGACCGAATAGACGGCTGGATATGAGTCTGGTGAACTTCCTTCCCGCAATAAAGGAATGGGAGGACTACCCCCAAGCTCATCAAACTCTCTGTTGATGAAAAGAATTTGAACGATGTTGTTATCTTCTCTTCAATGACGGTATCATTCGAAGATGAACACTCTGAAGGCAAGACCAGGTCAACTGCCATATCGACCCTTTGACTTTCATCTGGTATGGATTTAGAGGGTTCATTTTCAATCATAAATGCTTCAGCTGACCACAACGATGGGCCAGTCGGATTTTCAATCGGTGGAGGACTTGGCAAGAGTTTTTATATCGAGGAGGAAGTCGTAGTGGTGAAACCGGACGATCATCCAAAACTCTTTTAGCCTCATCAAGGAAGGGACAACAGTGGACGGCGTGACTGCCTTCACACAACTTACAAGGAAGTTTAGTATTCCTTCTTTGTCCATGTGCTTCACTTTCACTGGTTGATGGTGAGCATTCAACATGATTGCGAGAGGTTGATGCTACCAGATTATGCAAACAAGGATACCAGTCCCTTAAGATCTGAGGGATTTAGGGACAATCTCGGTGATAGTGGTCTCCATTGCAAATGACACAAGGAGATTTAGGTTTTGACTGTGCGGTGTGAGGATTTTTGCTAGACGAAACTTGGTTGCTCCCTTTCGATTTTGGTTCCTTTTTCTCTTTCTGCTTCTTCTTCTTCTCAGTTACCTGATTTTTAGCTTTATCTACTTTATCAAGCGAAGAGAAAGGAGGAGAGGGAGAATCAGATGAATTAGAAGGTTGGGAGGCAACTCTAGTGTCATTTAGTTGCTGATTAGAATGTTCAGGAATTACTGGATTCTGAACGACAGAGGTAGAGAAGAGCTAGACAGGGAAACCAATTGTCAATCCTGGAAGTGACAAAGTGGCCATATGGGATGGACCAACATCTCCCCAAGAGAAGGGACTAGGATTTCCTTCAAGGGGAAATCCTTGGTTTGTAGACTCCATTCTCTCAACCTGAAGATCAACGGGGGAATTTGTGACATTATTCCGATTAAAATAAATTTTTAGACGCTTTGACACAACTTGTTTTTTCAATTTTAAAGAGTCGAGAAAAAACAAAAGATGACTCTAGTCACCTTCAATTTTTATTGAGCCTGAAGTGACAAGTGATTAGAGGACCTTTCCCTTTAAGGAGTCTGAAAAGGAGCAAAATGGACTTCTCTGGAGATCTAGGCAGATAGGATTACCAAACCAATCACAAAACTGCAGAATAATTTTTACGGTATGACAGTTAATCCTCCCAAATGTTGTGTTCGGTGCATTGCGATCAATAGGGCGTCAGACACGACTTCCTAAGGATAAAGGATGCATCCTATTGTGGTCTCCCAACATATACTCAACGGTATGTGGGAGCACAATTCCGTATTGGCACTTGTCGTCTCAGAGTGGAGGAATCACCCAACCAACACTGAAAGCAATAGTTACCAGGTTTTACGACGCCGGAATACGTCTCTAGCCTAGTCCTCTAGATGTTGTGCGTTAAGTTCCAAAGCGTTATTAGATTCATTGAATTTATTTTAAGTTGATCTTGCTTAACAGTTTTCCTTTCAGGTTCACCACGTGATGTATATATAATTCCTAAAATGCAGTCTGAGATGATAAACAAACGTTTGATCTTCTTTCAGCAATGAAAATCCTAGCTACTAAAGGGAAGAAAATCATGAATCTTTTCTTCACAGAGCACAGAGCACACGCTAAATGCACAACCCTAAATCAAGCCAAGCAATAAAAATGCAAATTCACATGCATGTATTTGTTTTCATGCTTCTTAATGTGTGAATGAAGTTAAGAAATCTATGTGCAAAACTGAATTACTTTTAAAACGACAGTACTCAACAAAATTCTTTTTCAAAATGAAGTGAAAGAAAGAGAGACACTTTGCGATTTTGAAATGGAAATTTATTTTCGACACTTTAAAACTACTAATTCAAATCCTATGCAGTAGTAACTATATAATCAACTATCCAGAATGATGGGATTGCTTTCTAAAACTGAAAATGACAGTTATGACACTTTCATATCTAGAGACGACAGTTAGACTATGCTACTTTTAGCAAAAGAGAACTAAAAACGACGCACAATACATAAAAACATTTATAGTTCTTTGCACTAAGGAGGTAGAATAATGCAAGAGAAGGGGGTTTCACAGAAATACCATGACTACAGACAACAAAACTCTTGAATAAGACTGAAAATAGTGAGAAAAATCCACAGCTAGAGGGTAAAGTTAATGCTCCCTGACCGTCGCACCTGTTACGCAGTGAACTCAGTATGAAGAACACCTGCTGCACTCGGGAAGTGTGATGCATACAGACTGCCTTGAAGGTAGGGTGCGATGGTAGCAGTGCAAGACTTTGAATGGGATTTCACTCACAGTTTGCAATCTAGTTCAAGTGTTTAGGCCGAATAAGAAAAGATCAGTGAATGTAAAACACAGGGGTGATCTAAGTGGTTATTAGAGTCACCACTTATGGAAATTAGATTGCTTGTAGATCTATTGCTTAATTCATAAACAAAACATGTAGATAGACTGAAGTAGCATTGATCTACTTTGCATTCGTATGACAAATGCAGTTCGAAGGTTAGCTAGCTTGACTTTAGGCTCCATCTGTAAGTTTATAAAAGAAACAAGGATAGATAGGCTAACAAGTAATGTAGTCGCTCCCCAGCGGAGTCGCCATTTTGTTATCTGAGAATAGTGTCCACTCAGATGTTGTTATTCCCACTAAGATGGGTGGCTATCTTAGAAACAAACAATCAAAGTCTACTTTTGTTTCCTTTTCTAAAAATAGATAAGAGGAGAACCAAGAAGACCAACTTGAGTCTTGCGTTTGATTTCCTCTCCTTCTTGATAGAGCTTCGCCGCTTCTTCTTTCTCTGCCCAACTTCAAAAGAACCTGTGGAATTACAACAACATACTACTATCTAAGAAACAAGGACCTGTTGAAGCCCCGAAAATTGGGTCAACAACAAGGGGGATCACCGCCCAGTCTGGACCTTGGTTGACAGCTCCTTATCCGTTGGTATAGTGGGTCCAACTGGGGATAATGGGACCAGTTTCCCAATTTAAGGGTGTGTGTGTGTGTATTGTGCAGGATTAGATGTTGCAGATCTAAAAGTTCCTATCTAAACTACTTTAATATACCTCTATGCTATAGTAATCTAATGAAAACAACACATCTAATCTATGTTAACCTGGGATGTAATTCTTCTATTATGAGATCTAAAGATATTTCATATAAT
>APFE030941504.1:218224-229440 GCA_000404065.3 Pinus taeda
AGACGAGGTTCTGTCAATCTGTTCCAATCAAAGGAAAAGACCTCAGTACTTGGAGGGGGTTCTGTAGAAATGCCCCCCGGCATAGAAGAATCTGATGTAACAAAAAGAACCTCAGCGGTATAAAGTTCACTCTCTAAAGGGAAAGTGGGATCGATCGAATGTGAAATTGAATCGACCACTTGATCAACTAATGGATCATCAACCTGAGTGACATGAGTTTCACTCTCTAATGGAAAAGTGGGATCGACCGTACTTGAAATTAGATCAATCACTTCGTTAGTTGACGGTAGGTTGGGTAAAAGTTTACGGTAACCAGTTGGAAATTCTTGCTGTGGAACAGTAAGGTTTTCCAACAATTTTGAGGCTTCATCCATGTGAGGGAAAATGTGAGTTTGATGACTCCCATTGCATAACTTACAAGGAAACCTAACTTTAACCTTTTTCCCAGGAACCTGACTATCACTGGTTGATGGATCAATGAAAAGTTGACGAGATTTTTCTGACCATACTTCCAAGACTTTTGGAATACCAGGACAATTGACAAGGAAGTGGTCACCCTTACAAAGCCTGCAAGGGTATTTGGGTTTACGATGCATGTCGAAGTTTTCGTCAACACAACTAACATTTACAACCACGGTTGGTTGGTTAACTTCGTTCTTATCTTGCTTCTTCTTCTTCTTTTTCTTCTTCTTCCCTTTCTTCTTCTTCTTAACCTCTTGGTTACTAGCATCGAGGCTTTTACCAAGCAAAGAGGAAGAAATGGAGGAAGAAAAATTAGGCGAAGAAGGTAAAGGGTCAACAGAAGGTTGGTGATGTTGAGATGGTGAACTCTGTTGAGGTGGAACAATTGGAGTATTTTGGGCCAACGAAGTTGAAAATAACCATATCGGTAAACCTATTATAAATCCAGGTAATGAAAAAGTAGCCATATAAGGAGGACCAACATTTCCAAAGTAAGGAAAAGTACTAGGATTCTCATTAGGAGGGGTTCCTAGGTTGATAAATTTCGGAACATTTGCCATTATATTCAACTTCAGTGAATTTTATTAACAATTTAAAACTAAAATTAACAATTCACAATTCACACCTAACAATTTAAATTCACAATTCACACCTATGGTCTCTAAAAGTAAAAACAAACAAATTAACACGCGCTATCAAATCTAGGAGTCAAACCACACACAAACAGTAACTTTCCGGACCGAAAACACTAGTTGGTGATGAAATCCAACGTCGCAAAATTCGATACAGAAATGGCAGTTGGAACAATTACCCTGACAACCTACTTAATGAATAGACTTGACCAAGTTCCTCCACTTTAACCATCTCGAGTGAAGTGAACCCCCCAAAAAATCCAAGTGAGTCTAGCCGACGTCTGCTCCAGGTACAGGGGGTTCTTCCCACCACCGTCACCTTGGGTAGAATCCTAAGATAATATGGCCACTAAGTTTACCAACAACAACAAATACACCTGGGGGAACAGTCTACACTCCGACAGCACGCAAGGGCAGAGTAACAAGCTCAATCCCCTTAACGGCTCCTTGACAAAGGTCAATCCAAGGTTTACCGATAAGTGATCCCCTGGCTCCTCAACAATAATCTGAGGTTTACCGTTTGTAATACGTGCGTGTCTGGCGTCGTTCCCAATGAGGGGGGATTGATCCCCTCACTAGTTCGGACACGAGCTCGTGCTTCTCCTTTAAGAGGAGCTTTCCCAGAATACAAATGTAACAGCTGGATTTATTCTATCACAAGATAAGCTACTTGTTTGGTTTTATAGTCTTGGAGAGTTAATTACTCACCTACTCCAAGACCCTAGCCTGATCTATGTTGGTGCTTCAGAGCCCTAGAAAAATAAAAATTTCTAAGTCAATTTTACTTTAAGCGTTGATTTTAATGGCTGTTCTTTAAGACAAAGGTGATGGAGATGAAACTTGGTGGTGTATAGACTCGACTCCAATTCTCTAAAAGATGCACCTAAGATGATTGATAAATTTCTCTTTTCAATGAATGTTCTAATTAAGAGAGTTGAGAGAATGCAATCTTTTCAATAAAAACAACTTTCTCAAAAGACAATCAAAGAAACAATTCTCTTATCTTTCAAAACGCACAAAACATGACCACTCTTTACTTCACGAAAAAATTCCTTTCTCTTTCAAAAACGTCAAATGCTACTCTAAAGCAAACTTTGCAAAGGAGATCGTTGATATTTTCCTATTTAATAAAAGCATGTAAAACTAATCTAATTAAAGCAATTTCAAGATCTATGAAAATCTATGAAAAATCACTCAAAGCAAATAAAGGAAATTTACCTAATCTTTCACTAACAAGTAAATCTAAGAAGCAAAAGCTTACTAGGATGATTCCGGGATGTTTTACTTGGCAACAATCAGTCCAAGGACTAGTTTATGAAAAATCACAAACTAATCAAAACAAAAACTCAATCTCTTTTGTTCTTTTTGAAAATGAAATTCACAACTTTAAATGAACAAGCTATATCGAAATTTTGCAAAGAGGCAACACAAAGGTAGTTCGCTCACGCGGGTAGACTTTACGACTGGTCCGACTCCTAAGAAGACTAAAAAAACCAGAGATATCTAAGGCTTCGCAACTTCTAAACCCAAAGTCACTACAGGACCAATATAAAATCAAAACCCTAAGGCTAAAATCTCAATGAATTTCACTAAAACTTTCGACACTAATGGAACAAGTGCAGGTGAAGATTTTTGACAGTCAACCAGTGGATCTAGGCAGTAAAGACTAGGAAAAACAAAATCTAAAGGGGAAAAATGGATAAAAATATTTTCTTAATTTTAACAGGGTACGCAGGCAGCCTGTTTAACCAGGTGCGCCTACGCTCTGTGTACAAAGATACAGTGCGTACAGGTACGCACTGTGTCTAATGCAGAGGATGCGTACTATTGTAAAATGAAGAAAAACTAAAAACAAACTAGACTCTAAGCTAATCCACCCAAAAACACAGTCAAGCAATCGAAAAACAAAAGAAACAAGACTCTTTTCAGATCAAATTAATACTCAAAAGAAAAATCAAGCACATCAATGGATTCCCCAGTGGAGTCGCCAATTTGTCATGCAGAAAGAGTTATTTTTGCAGGCAAAACTAACCTCCCTAGGAGTCTAAGACTCTCTAGTGACAAACAAGACAATTAAGAGCAATCCTTCTCTAAACATACATTATTCTATGAGAAACCAAGTGTTTTTCGATCCTACCTCAAGTCCAACGCTTGTTGTAGCAGTCCAGCCTTGCTGATCCAGATGAGCTCCTCCTTCAATTTGAGACCTGCATACACTAACAAAGCAAACGATTACATAACACCTGAATATTCCATAAAACAAAGCATATTCAACACATAGACCAAGGAGTATATGAAATAATTCATTAACAACAAATCATTGAGAAGAATGGACTTATTTGTATTAAAGAAACAAAAAGGAACCATTACAACCTGAGCCTTGGTGTTGTGCAAGCTCCTCCCAGGGTCCAACAAGAGATTTCCTCTACTTTGACAAGCTCACCCACTCCCAATATGGCAACAAGGAAGGATAGTGATCTCTCCTCACAAGTCAACAATGGAAGTCCTAATTCCAGCAGCATTTACCCTTTAGAATGTTCAGCTTTCAACCTCCCCTCCTCTGGCCCAATGCCTGTATTTATAGTATTCTAGAGGAGGTTATTCAGTTCCAACATCAATGGGATACTCCCTCTTTTGGATGGGGTAGCTCCTCTCTTGATGGGATAAGCTCCTCTATCATAGGGGTGCATGAACCATCTGGAGGCGCTCAATACACGTCAAACACTCTTCTAGAAGGCTCTAGAAGTGACCACAAGTAACTTTTTTAAGATGAAACTCACGCCTTTTGACCTTTACAGGGGTACGCACCCATCCTTTTGCTTACAGAGCGTACAAGTACGCAGGTACAATGAGTTTGGGATGCGTACACGCAGGCAAGGTAGAGAGAACCTGCGTACCCAGAGATAAACATGTTTTTAGTGACTTTCTCTCTTTTTTGAAGCTTGACATGAAGAGCAGAGGTATTAGGCTTGGCAAGGAGGATAATATGACTATTGATGGAGCCATATTAACTGCAGATACTCATGGTGACAAATTTCAGTGTAACACTTATCATCCGCAACATGAGCTATTTATGACCCTAATTATGAGTTGATTGACCTTCAAGGTATCTATTTAGGTTGTACAAATAAAAACATTGTTGAATACATTGCAGTCATCGAACTGTGTCAAAAGCCATTTCCCTTGACATTAGAGAGTTAGTTTTCAACTTGGTGTTATACGACAAATTGACCTCCTAATCAACTCAGAGGAGAAGGAAAAGATGACTGAAAGAATGACCACAGTTGTAGGAAAACATCCACACTAACACTCTCTATATATTGACAACCTACTTTATAAAGCTTGTTTACAAGCATAAAGGAGCATTAATCAACCTACTAACTCATGTTATTAGACTAGGGGGAGCATTAGTGAACTTTAGTGATGCTCAAGTGGTTATTACAATGAATCTGCCATACAATATCTAGATATTATTTCCCTAAATTTGTGCAAGAAAAGTAGGGAAACTCCAAAAATCAAGATATTTGGAGAAATTCTATTCCGGAAATAGAGGCAAATGGGAAAAATCTAGTAAAAGAGGCAGGTTCATGGTTTTTACCCAAATGAACTATAGGTGGAGTTGGGAAGCCATAATTCGATTGCTATTTAAGCAACGAGAGGGCCATTGCAAAAGGGTCAGAGCATTTAGAAGGATAGTACATGGTGTTGTTGTGATACTGTCATATTCTTGAAGGAGCTAGCTAAAAGAAGGAGAGAGAGAGAGGAAGAAGGGAAAAGGAAGGCTGATAGAATAGGGTTGTTGTAATCATTGTTCTGAATATAGGAATGTAGTTGTGTTCCACTACTCAAAGTGCCAGTGATATTGTGCATTTATTTGTTCATTCTGATGCTTGTTATGTTGAGTAGATTAGTTACACATTTATACATGTTTGTTATAGATTCTTACATTAATTGTCAAAAGTATATGCTGTGATTGTTTTGCTTCGTTCTTTTGTGTAGGAATCATCTTGGAGTTGGTCAGGAGGAGTTCTTCTTACCACACGGAGATCCCCAAGCGAATCTAGAAAGAAACAAAGGTGATCCTTTCTCCATATCCTATCAGTATATGTTAGATAGATGAACATGTGTGTAACAAGTACCTTTTGCAGATAACCTTACGGTCTGTCGTAAGTCCCGGGAAGACTTTCAAGGGTAGTTTTCATCCCATGCATTTCATCCCATAGCAAAACTAGCGACTCCACTAGGGAGAATACATTTAGTTCCCAGTTATCTGGACTCCTCTCAGATCTCTTCTCTCTTCTATGAGCTTCCTGCTTCTTCATATCCTTCTCTGATCCACCATCTAGCTTGTTGCATCCTGCAAAGTTGCTTTCTCTTCAAAAACCGATCCTAGAATCCCACTTTTTGAGCTCTTTCCCTCACTAACGCAGGTTGCTAGTCTAAACAGATCTTTATAAAGCTCTTTAACTATGCATAGGGAGCATTAGTGGCCAAACTAAAGCTTTGTTTACACATAGACAGAGCGTTAGTGACCCATTTCCATGCTTTTCAAGAGATCTTGTGGACCAAAAGGGGGGGAAACTTGTCCCAAGGGCTAAATTAGGATCTGCAATAGTATCATGCTAACAAATTTGGTGTCTTAAAATTTAGTTTTTAAGAAAATGCTTTAGTTTTTCTCTTATAAAAGAAATTTTTGTTGAAAGAAAAGCTGATAAACTGTATATCTCCTTCTATCAAAATAGTTGTAGGCTGCTTTGTTTTGGTTCAATAGTTGTTAGGGAATATTGAGAAAAGGAAATTTTGGTTATGCAAAGTGTTGAATGACTTTAGATGCACTGGTGAATACATGAATATGTGAAATAATACATGTGTAGAATAAGACTTGTTTGCATAAGAAATTCAAATTATTTTTTTTCAAAGCATTGTTCTGCACAGTTTATCGAGTCGAGAATCTCATCATATTCATACGTCAACACCCCCTCCGAAGACAAATAAGAAAGCACACTAAAATTTACACTAAAATCAATTAGATACTCTTTTTTAGAGAAAACCAACATTAGATAGATTAGGACCTTGGGATAAGAGAGTGAGTCAACTACCCAAGGTTGAAAATCAAACTAGTGTCGTTAAAGAGTGAAAAATCCTTCTACACTCATATTACCAGGACCACTCCACTCGCACTGGAGTGGAATACGAGACAAAATCAGATTGTAATTGAAGGTAGCCCGCCTTATTTTACAACTCCTTTGGGCATTCTGTGTAACAAGGGTCCCTTTGGGGATTTCGGAACTGAGTTGAGGACTTAGGTATCTTGCCCACACAACATGCTATCTACGACTATGTTCCCCCTAGTAATGTCTATGATTTGAGGTATCTCTAGTGGCGAATGATTTTAGGTACTTACCTAAGGTGACTGGGATGGGTTGTCCTGGTATCTCAAAATGGACGGACCTACTTTGTATTCATTTTTTGGGAGGGCGCTCATCTCCATGAGAGTACTTGGGCCCTCAATCTAAGGTTTAGTTGAAGCTCAAAAGTAACCGTAATCGTACATTTGGCCATCCTTCTCTCTTACTCATTGACAAACTAGGTTTCATCTCCAATAATCGGTGTTTATCAGACGAGGTAATTTCCCTCTATTTGTTGATTGACATATTTAGTGTACTTTTTCTTTTTAGGTACCTGAGTGCTATCATTTGTGAGACTTTTAAAGAATATCACATTAAAATTTATTTGATAAAACTTAATGGTCACTCAATCAGTCCCGTGGTACCTGTACTTCCTTCTTCAGTAGGGGAAAATTTCCTATCTATCCAGTCGACGACTCACGGGTTGTGGAATTATAGAGACACTGTTCGTCCTCTACCACTTCCCCAGTTGATTGTCATCACAACACTGGTAATGTGGAATCCCACTATTGCAGTTGTCCCAGGTATGACAACTCGCATAACACCCTCTATAAGTGAAACCCAATAGATGCCAGGTTCCACTCCTATGGTGCCACAAAGCATACCTTTGACTAGTGCCACATATAGTGCTCCATATAACACCCAATGCGGCACTATGGGTGTGGTCCCACTTTACCAAAACCAAGGTCGGCCACCAATGTACAGTTACAACCCCCAGATTCAAACATTTGGGGCAGTTCCCAATATGCACATGACAACGGGGAATGTCACAGTTCCCCCACCATTCTCAGGCATGCATGGACAGTCGCTAATTGACATGAATGTTCCCTTTGTCAATCAAATCCATATGGTTAGTTCTATGTCAGTTGGGAATCCACAAGGGATTCCCACCCAAACCATGGGGGCATCCTACTCACAAGCTCAGATGAGTCAAGGGGGCATCGCTTATACTGGGGGAAACTTCATACCCCAGTATCAAAATCCTCATGGGAATCCACTTTACAATACTATACCACAAAGAAACTGCTACACCACATAGCCCATGTACACCATGGGGAACCAAATGATGGGAGGAGCGCAGAGCTCCTCAGGTCATCCATCATCACAATGGTCCAAGTCAGGGGAATCCAACAATTTGCCTTTTTTGGCAACATTGGATATCCCCAACTTATACAAGTTGACTAATGACCCCATCTACCACAACTTACAATGACCACCGATCCCGCATAAAATACTGACAGACATTCCTAAGTTCGACAGAAAACAAGGGGAGGATCTGGGCACTCACGTCAACACCTACCATCTATGGTGTGTTTCTAACTCTATGTTGGATGACAGTGTTCGGTTACGTCTTTTTCCCTTCACCCTCACTAGCAATGCTGCAAAGTGGTATATTGAGTTACCACGTGCATCAATGAATACCTTTGACACTTTAGCGATGGAGTTCCTAAAGCACTTTTAGTTACCTATCTGTTATGAGATAGGGATGGAGCTCCTTACTTCATTTGTTCCAGATACTGCCACCCACATCTCTGATCATATCCATGAATGGAGACGTAGGCGGAGGTTAGTCAAAGCTCCCATCCCTGATTTTCTCTTAACAGACTGGTTCTGTAAGTCACTACTCCCTCAAATCGCTAGAGATGTCACTATAGGTGGTGTGGTCACAGAGGACCAATCCATAGATCATGCCCAGCATTTAGATTTGATCTATTCATAGTCTGGCTCTCTCTACAACATTATCCCCTATGCTCCCGGTAACCCTAATCCTCCCACCACTCAACACCCTAGAGCGCATACCGACGGGATCATCGGCACAACCTCCACAGGCACTGTAAAACAACTCAGTGGGTCCATTGCCAAGTTGGAAGTAGACCCCTCTACCAAAATGACTACTGTTCCTGCCACTGCAATTAACTCTGTGTAGTCTACACATAAATCTAGTAGCAAGAACAAGAAGAAATAGAACAAGACCACTCCTTTTAAGGAGCAGTCATCTAAGAAGCCTAACCTGAAACATAAGGTTGCTATGCCTACTGATGCGGAAAAGGATAAAGACACCAACTATTCGTGCAAACTATGTCTTGAAGAACATGTAACCTAGTGTTGCCCGCGTCTTCGAGAATGCATGGATTACCTTCCCAATAAAGATTCTGGTAAGGCACCTGTTGTCCTTAAAAATCCTTTCCCTACTCAACAACAGCTAATCTCCTTGCCAACCAATCGCAACCCACGTCAGGCGGTAGTGACGGTTCGTATCACCCTTCAACTGGTGAAGGGAGCTCTGCCGTTTACACATTTGGAATGGTAGATCTCACTACAAGATCCAAATCTTATGAAGCTCCTATCGCTCTGGCAGCAGAACCATTTGCAAGTCAAAACCCATCTCCGCCCAAAGATTTGCAAATCAAAACGCTGGTTGAGGACTTTGTAATTCGACCCCCCAAGGGGGCACTTCGACACACAACGCACAACACATCTGCACATGTCACCCAACACTACAACATTGTAGAGGATTTGGTGCAAGCGACATCGGCTATGTCGGCGCTCGAAGTATTACAAACATGCCCCGGCCAATGGAAATCTTTGCTTTTGGCTATCAGAGGTATCAACCCTACAGATTCCACGCTTGCTATTTTCAACATGGACAAGTGTAAACCTATCCTTTCCAATAATGATAGTGCTCGAATAGATATTTCTAATGAGCTATTGTATGCGTCAAACAGAGATCATATGCTAAAGTTATGACCCCGGGAAGTTGATGTACCAACTTACCCCCAAACAGGGCCCACAGTTTGGCGTTTCATCTCCTAGGGTTAGTTTTGGAATGTGAAGGGTTTTTTTCATTGTTTCTCAACAACAAATAGGCCTTCGAACCTCATTGGCAACACAGTTCAGAGGCATGTAGCCATCACATCTCTTCCAGAGATAAGCTACCATCGCCCTAGCTAGTTAATTTTCCAGTTCCCTGATTGTAAGCTGTTTCATAATTTTCCATTAAGAAATGAAGTATTATTTCCGATGCATCTTTGTGTTTATGGTTATCTCTGTAATTTGTTGCTCTGTTAAAATCTGGATCAGTGGTATCAAAGCGGTCTGCTTTTTCTCTGTTTTTCTTTGCATGTCCCCAACAAGGTCAGGATATAAGGAGTTAGGGCTGGAACTGGTTGAACCTTTGCAAGACCAGCCTCGCAAATCCCGACGGCCTCCCATGGCAGACGAGAAGAAAGACGAGGGGGCAGGAGATCCCATCAAAATCTTGCTCGAAGAAGCCCTCGAGCGACAATGGAATGCGATGATGGACAATTTTGCCCAGATCCTTCAGCGGCTACCCGGAAGCAATGCATCGACTTCCAGCAGCTACTCTGGAAACGCCACATCCTTTAAGGTACAAGTTAATTTTGAAATCCCCATATTCGAGGGTCAGATAGACACAGACACCGTAGATAAATGGTTAAATCTGCTAGAGGGTTATTTTTCTGTTCATGACTTTTCGAGTCGGGAAAAGATTGTTTTTGCTCTCCTCAAAGCAGCCCCCCACGTCAAGGACTGGTGGGAAACCTACTGCGAGTAGAAGGATGAAAGTACTGGCTCACTATTTTTAGCCACACCCACCTGGGATTCATTCAGAATGCCATCAAGGAGCAGTAATAACCCTGTCGGGGAGCAGAGGATGAATACATAAAATGGACCACACTGGGTAGGGAAGGGACCAAGACGTGCCGGAGATTCACCAATCTGTTCCTACTCTTTGCACAAAGTTGCGTATCAAGGACTCAGAGTAGCATTTGATACTCAAATACCATGGGCTACCTTCACAAGTAACATCCAGGAAGAAATACAATTCCTAAAAATCCCCCCTCGCTCGGCGCAGCGTACCGGTATGCCGTCAAGGTCGAGCAGAAGTTTAAACAAAAGAAGCGAGACTTTGGATCTGCGAATCCAAAGCAGGGGGAAGGTGCCCCTAAACTACAGAACAAAGGACAAAGTCAAGGCGGGACAGCCCAAGACAACCAGCCAAAGCCGCAAGCAAAGAACAGCACCGCGAAGCCGAGAAAGGACACTGGGAAATGGTGCGAGTTCCATAAGCGCTCCACTGACAACATAAGTGAGTGTCGGGCCAAGCAATCACTGGTAGCCGAGCTAAAGGTTTCAGAATCAGATGCATGCTCCGACTCTGAGTCAGAACCCGATAAGGAGTATGAAAAAGGGAAGCAGATCATTGATGCGGACCCCAGCGCCACTGTTGCTACCGCAAAGATCCAGAAAAATGAACCCGAAGATCCAGAGGAGGAGGAACGTCTATTCCACTCCCAGATGTAGGTAAAGGGCTCCCCGATACAGTTCATTGTTGATAGCGGGAGTCAAAAGAACCTCATTTCGGCAGAGGTCGTGAAGAAGTTGGGCTTACCGACCAGAACACATCCACAGCCATACACCATTGGATGGCTTCACCAAGGACGAGATCTTCGCGTGAGCCAGCAGTGTCGCCTTCCATACAACATCAAGACCTTCACGGATGAGGTATTGTGTGACATTGCTCCCCTTGAAGTTTGTGATGTATTACTAGGACAATCATACTTGTGGAAGCGACATGATGTGTATGAATCGAGGCCCCATGCTGTTATTATTACATTGGGAAATAAGTTGTTCAGGATACCAGAGGTGGCACCACCTGCCGCCCTCTCTCTGATTACTGCAAAACAATGCAGTA
>APFE030941504.1:232805-258404 GCA_000404065.3 Pinus taeda
TTTCCATTTTTGATTGTAAGCATGTTTCAGTATTTTCCATTAATGAAATGAAGTATTATTTCCGCTGCATCTTTGTGTTTATGGTTATCTCTGTAATTTGTTGTGTTCCTGTTTAAATCCGGATCAGATGCTCTGAGCACCTCTTTTTTGATCTAGTTCTAGCTCATAAACTGAAAAAGACCAATGGAGCATCCTTTTTAGGCACTTTTTTTCTCACTCTTTAAACTAAAAAAATCCTGAGCTATGTCTTGCTGCTCGTTAAACATGATAAAGATGACCCAAGCATTCTTTCAAGTACTTTTTTTAACCTCATTAAAAAATGAAAAATCCCGAGTTTTTGTTATTGAGCTTGTTAAAGTTTCACGACAAAACACGAGTTTAGTCTGCCACCTCATACTCGTAACAAAATGAGGTTGACATCTATTAGAAAAAGGTTTCTCTTTATCCAGGTCTAGTAGATTAAATATGGAAAATTAACCAATACAGGTATATTATTAACCTTTTGTCGCACCCGTCTAACAACTATGACAAAGGGACCACCATGGAGTTTCTCTTTACGATCTTTTCAACCTCTCTAAAGATGAAAAGATCACCGAGTTGTCTAGTCTCGACTCTTTAAATACATAGACAAGATATAGGGTCGTTCTTTTATGATACTTTTCAGACTCTTAAAAGATGAAAAAATCGACGAGTTTGCCTACCTAGACTCATTAAATTAATCAGATAGGGAAAAGAGTCATTCTTTTTGCAATCCTTTTTAGACTCTCTAAACATGAAAAAATTGATGAGTTTACCCATCTGGACTCATTAAAAATCAGATGGGGAAAAAAGTGGAAATACAACCATATCCTGAAGCATGATTTGGCAACAAAAGTTCCCTTGAAAATGGCACTCCCTTAGATAAACTGTCATTTTGAGAACCTCTCAATATGAATCCTACCAACCTATGAGTTTTTAGCCTATATACCCTGATGCCATTGCATCTTCATATCTTAAACACTATGTAGTGTTCATGAGTCTAGTGTTGTCTGGTTAAAACCGTTGTTGTGCCTTCTATTGTTTAAGGGTCCCTACTTGTTTCCTCGATCAACTAACCCTACATATCCTTTCATCATGCCCTCCATTGTTTAGACCCAAAAGCTCAAAAGATTCTTCAAAAAACAAAATCATCCTTGTCTGGTTTCATGTCGACTGATGTAGGACACGTCGTTGCCTACCTTTCGATAGGTTCCTTCCTATCGACTTCAACACTCTATCTAGGAAGATAACCCAGAAACACATTTAGTGCCTTGGTGCTTGTAGACATTGGTGGCAGGTTACCTTGTGCTTGATCACAGGTTTTCATCATTGGCTCCTAGTTAAGAGATTCTACGAGTGTTTGACGACAAAAAATCTTCCACACTCGCTAGTTTGCACTGTGCATCTTGGAGACCATCACCATTATCGGTGGCCTTCCTTGCATCTGTTAATAGTCTCCATTATTGGCTGGTAATCAGATGATTTCATGCATGTTCGACATCAACTCATTTTATCACATGTACCAATCTATGGTGTTCGGTGAAGCAAGAATCAAGACCTTGGGTAGAGGCTTGCATCATTCAACATTGTTTCCTCTCCCAAGCTGTAATATTATTCTTTGAAGATAGCCATTTCAAGATAATCTATTATGACACTAGATCTTCCCTATGCCATGTTAGCAGCCAACATTGTTATATCTATGAGGAGAAAGTTACTCTGACGTAGCTACTGAACATGGGAATGCCCGACTCAGGACATGATTTTAGCAGTTAATATATATGTACTTTTGTTGTATCAGGTTTTCCTTATCGCCCAAAACTTCTCTCTCTCTCTACAAATATTTTGATAGGAAACTACAGTATTTTCATAAAGTATTTCGGCCATCATCTCTGCCTTTGATCTCATACTTTAGGGGGCATCTGTTATAGGACAAATTTACCTCCTAATCAACTCAGAGGAGAAGGACAAGATGAATGAAAGAATGACCACAGTTACAGGCCCAAAATCCACACTAACGCTTTCTGTACATTGAAAACCTACTTTATAAAGCTTGTTTACAAGCATAAAGGATCATTAGTCAACCTGCTAACTCAGGTTTTTAGACCAGGGGGAGCGTTAGTGAAATTTAGTGATGCTCAAGTGGTTATGCCAATGAATATGCCATAAAATATCTAGATATTATTTCCCTAAATTTGTGCAAGAAAAGCAGGGAAACTCCAAAAATCAAGATATTTGGAGAAATTCTATTCTGGAAATAGAGGCAAATGGGAAAAAGCTGGTAAAAGAGGTAGGTTCATGGTTTTTACCCAATGAACTATAGGTGGAGTTGGGAAGCCCTAATTCGATTTCTATAAGTAACGAGAGGGCCATTGCACAAGGGTCAGAGCATTTAGAAGGATAGTACATGGTGTTGTTGTGATACTGTCATATTCTTGAAGGAGCTAGCTGAAAGAAGGAGAGAGAGAGAGGAAGAAGGGATAAGGAAGGCTGATACAACAGGGTTGTTGTAATCACTCTTTTGAATATAGGACTGCGGTTGTGTTCCACTACTCAAAGTGTCGGTGATATTGTGCATTTATTTATTCATTCTGATGCTTATTATGTTGAGTAGATTAGTTACACATTTATACATGTTTGTTATGGATTCTTACATTAATTGTCAGAAGTATATGTTGTGATTGGTTTGCTTCGTTCTTTTGTGCAGGAATCGTCTAGGAGCTAGTTAGGAGGAGTTCTTCTTACCCCACAAAGATCCCCAAGCGAATCTAGAAAGAACCAAAGGTGATCTTTTCTCCATATCCTGTCAATATAAGTTAGATATATGAACATGTGTGTAACGGGCACCTTTTGCAGATAACCTTACAGTTTATCGAAAGTCCCGTGAAGACTTTCGAGGGTAGCTTTCATCTCGTGCATTTTACCCCATAGCACCTAGATTCACAGCTTGTTGTCCTTCAACTCAATGGGTAATATTCCGTCAGAAACCCTTAGATATTGAGAATGTATCTCTATATTCATCTACTGGAAAGACATTTTTATTACATTACATATCATCATATTCCTAGGCGCATGAATACATTGACATATGCATTAGCTAATTATCTGTTGGATAGACATTTACGAAACATGTGAAAAGATAAAACAAACCATTTGTACCATAGTAAGAAAGGAAATACAATATAATATATATATATATATATATATTATATATATATATTATATATATACTAATATATAATATAACTATATATATATATATATATAAATATATCCTATATATATATGGTGATAATGTTTTATACATCAGAACCCCAAAAAATAATATGTGTGTCCAAAATAACATCAACATCTCATAGGCATCATATATCCATGGCACGCAGGCCTAAAAAAATGTGTTGGACCTAGGAACTAATCAACATGGTGATCGTGGTAGCATGATACAACTCGTGGAACATGAATTAGCAATTGGCAGATCAGATCTGAGACTCCCACCATGTTTATCTGGTACTGGCACAGAATGTCTCCTACCCAAGCATACTCTGGGGTACCACGAGTCAACCCCTCAAGGTTCCTCACAATCTCCTCCTCGTTGTCACTCCCCTCCTAATAAGGAGCAACATCATCAATCAGGCGGGGGACACGCCTGGCAATTGGGGACATCCCCAAAAGATGCTATGGTCCAACATCTACATTAATAAGATAAATGTTATAAGCACATATATACCAAAAACAATGAAAAAATATCAAAATATCGAAATTGATTTTTTACCTTCATCGTCAAAATCCTCTCCATTTAGTAAGGGCATGTCTGGATCTCCACGGAAGTTAGTGCCACTGTATGGCTAGTCCTCCATGACAATCTTCTATCGGCATAACCATGAAAAAAATGTAGGTATGTATGACATTTGCTGACCCCCAGTGATCCTAGGCATCAAATGACTCCAGCAGGCCATTCGTGGATCGCATGGCATGGGAGGATCCACCATAGTCAGCTGATACTGGAACAGTGGCACCTGTTCCAAGAAAAAGGTCACAAGCATAGATCCAAAGCAAAATTGCTTCAGATTCCCTACCTTAGCTTTGGTCAACTAGCGCTTTATGTTGATATTTGTGGCCTCTACCCAATTGAAGATCATTGTTGGGTGTTGGAATTACACTTAAGCAGACTCCTCAACACTTAAATTGTCAACCAGGGGGATTCGTAAACTTAGAGACAAAGCACAGGCAATGCCAGAGATGGTATGAATATTTCTAATGTCAATCCCTACTTTATTTAAAGGAAAGATTGTAGAATCAAACTAAAGAGAGAAAAAGGAAACTTAAACCATCAAAATAATCTAAGACTGGAACAAGGAAGAATGCATTTGCAAAAGAGATTTAGAAAGAAAAGGGCAATCACTCTAGCTAACTATTGATCAACTACTGAGTGTGTGTTTTTATTTAACAGAGACACTTTAGCAGTCTCATCAGATGAGCCCTTCAAACTTGCTTATGTAGAGATTTCCTTCTTGCACTAGTGCAGTCTGCTTGCACTAGTGCAGGAATAGAGATTTATGCAGAGGGTATAAATGGTGTCTATACTAAAAGCGTTTTTCTTCATGCAAGGGCTTGAACTTTCTCAAGTTTAGAGAACTTAGATCCCATGGCAAGAAACTAGTTCTTGCACCAGATCAGAGCTTCGTGCACTTAGCATTTAATTCTTGAAATAAGTGCTTAGTTACTATAAGTGTTGTGAAATCAAATTGCACACATAAAATGAATGTTTCTGATTTTAACAAAGTGCAAAAATAAAGAAACAATCCTTATAATTTATCCTGTCATGAAGCATTAATGAAATCAAGAAAACTGCTGAAAGTAACCAAAAGTACTTGCTGCATCACACCAACGTGCATTAGTGTAGGTTCATTTCTCCTGCTTGGACTAGGTAGGGAAAATCAAATCAAACATAACTACAGGAAATGAATAGCAAACCAACGTGCACTAGTACATGTTTATTTCTCCTGCTTGGACTAGGCAGAGAAAACCAAATCAAACAAAACTACAGAAAATGAATAGCACACCAACGTGCACTGGTGCAAGTATATTTCTCCTGCTTGGACCAGACGGGAAAACCAATCCGAAATTAGATGCAGGAAAAGGAAATCTAACTAATTCACACTGTGGATCTGCTTTCACTCAAATAGGAATACATGTGTTGCAAACTAAATCACACTTGGTAGTATAAACATAAATTACAAGAACAGAAAATAGGGTAAACGTGTGGGTTGGCTGGGCCCTAGCCAACCAACACATTTCTGTTTCAAATAGAAACATTGCTTCGTATTTTATCAATTCATCAGCTTTCAAACACAATGATACAATTTATGCAACATAAGGTGGAGCTCCCTTTCTTATTAATTCATAGAGGTAAATACATGCGTGAATACATAGTCCAACCCATATTTGGGCAATAACAAAAATACAACCCTGTTACGGCCTCCCTGGTTATATCTTTGTTCTATACAAACTCTATCAAAAACTATCTCGTCCTATTTACATTCTTCATTATATATATCTTTGGTCGAAGGCCAAAAGGATCGTTTAACCAATTACATAACCGATATGCATAATTTAGCTTTTGACCTTCAAAATTAGGCAGTTTAACAAAACTAGCCGTAGCCAATCTCCAGTTGTTCGTTCTTCATAAATCCGATCTCAGCTACCTTTGATCAACCTTGCTGTCATGGCTGAAGCTCGGTTGCCTTCAGATCTATCCTTCTATCATGGCTGAAGCTCAGCCGCCTTCAAATCTATCCCGCTGTTGTGGCTGAAGTGACGCAAAAGAGGGCAGTGATCAAGGAGGTCTGGATCTACTACAAAGATTCGTTGTGATGGCACCAGTGCGAGATCTGATCCTGCTCTAGGATCAATGGTCCCGGTAAGCACTAGACTATCATACAACATTGGAGATATAGATAAGTTACAAGAGTGATCATAAGCAAGAAATCATGTAATAAATAATTAATTAATGCTAAGTTAAGTTAAAAATATGAAATATAAAGTTCATGCGGAATATGTCATCATTCTTGGACTAGTGCAAGATGAGGGTGTATAAGAGACGTAAAACAATGGTAAATGGTTATGATTTAGGAAGGGAGAAATGGTCAAAAGAGAGAAATTTAGGGGGTTAACATCCTCCCATCCCTAAATTGTTGTCTATCCTCACACAACTCTTTACCTCTGCAAAAAACTTCAAAACTTTAAGCTCTCTAGCTCAGTCCTACTCTAGCATACTCTCATCACCCTGTCATGTTTCAAACTTCTTCTTTCTGATGTTCTTTAACTTATTTGTCACCTTTTTAAGTCACTTGAAACACTGCATAGCTCGGTACTTCTAGACTTTAACTTCTCTTTTCCTTTTCTAGATCTCTGCTGTCAATTCTCCTTTGCTCTGTTCTTTATCCTCCTACACTTTGGCTACAAGATGCTCTAAATTCTGCACTTGAAGCTCTAACTCAACTACCCGAGCAGCAGGAGTTACCAAATCTTTTTCTTTTTATGTTTTAGCAGGGGCTTTGTTTTCCTCAGGGACCTCCATATCTGCCATGGTTACATCAGGAAACTCTTCTCCCTCTGGTTCCTCTTCTTCTAGTTCTTCCTCCTATGGTTCTTCTTCTTCTAGTTCTTCCTCCTCTGGTTCTTCTTCTTCCAGTTCTTCCTCTTCTAGTTCTTCTTCTTCTGTGGGTTCTACTCTTCGTTTTTTTATTCTACCTTTTCTTCTTTGGATTCTACCTCTTCTTCTTCAGATTCTTCATTGTCTGGTTCTTCTCCTCCTGTCTCTTCTTCTTCTGCTTCTTCGTTTTCTGTTTCCTTTTCTGATTCTTCTTCTCGCACTAGTGTTGCTTCTTGTACTGGTGCAAGAGGGGATTCCACGCCCCGTGGGGACTGTGGTCCTTTACCTGCATCATAGACTTTATTCTTTTTCCAGAGCTTCTTGATAAAATCAACCAATAGAGTATCATATTTGACCTCTGCAAACTTTACTGCATCTGCAAGGACTGATAGGTTATCATTTTCGGGCGTAGAAGGGGTCTCTTCAACTGGTGCACTCCCTGTCTTCTTATTTGAAGACAAGGCCTTCTCTGCTTTTTCATATCATTTCCTTTTTTTCCTAGTGCAAGAAGGACTTCCCTTTTCATTTTTGTTTGGTCCCTTGCTTGTTCTAGTGGGGTCCTCTATCCCCTTTCCAGTGGCTATCCCTTTGTACAGTTGTTTTAACAGTGCCTCCCATGTCATACCTTTCACTTCCAGCTGTTTCAGGACCAAAATTTTTATCAGGCTATGATGATATAACCTTGTGTCTACCCTTCCGGCTTGCACATTTTTAGCCATTTTCTCCAAGCCCTTAAGCAGAAAGTAGGGGAAATTCATCCTCCACCAGATGTGCCAGCCAACTTCAAAATGTTGCACCATTCTAAAATGGTATACCAAGGTGCGGGTGTATCTTCCCTTGCAAGTCACAAACTTCTGAAGAATGAAAAGGAGGTCTTTCCACTAACCCAATAGGGCACTGTGCGGAACTCCTACCTTCCAATCTACCTCTATCTTCTTATCAACAACAAAATGCTACCAGCGTTTCCTTTCTAGCTTCTAATTCTTAAGCCACTGTTTGCCAGTGTTCTCCAAGCTTGTTGTTGTTGCTATGAATTCCTCTGTAACTTTGAATTTAAGAGGCCCAATTTTCACTCGGCCATTTCTAAAACTCCTTGCAAAGTGTAAAGCCACTTCTTTATAAGCTCATCAAACTTCTGTAGGAAATGTAGAAAACCTGAGTCTCACAATAGTGCAATACTATTACGATACTTAGCAATCTGTTCTATTTTGCTGAGAGATAGGGGTTCATTCCAAACAGGCAGCATTGCTGCTCAACGGCTATGAATAGTCAGGTTCTGAAATTTTACATGCAATACCGGTGAAATCAATCCTCATAAATAGAAATCTAAATGTCCACCATCCTTTCCATCATATCACCAGTTCATTCGTCGTAGATGCACGACATCTTTGAGGTCAAGCTGGATTGGTACTTGCGGTGGTGGTTTAACAGCTAGGTGAGGTAATCATTATGAGTGAAGGACATTTTAGGATTATGACACAGAGGGGTAATTATGTCCAAGAAACGATTAAAACATTTCCGCATTCCTTCATAATTCAAGAAAGAACTTAGCATACATTAAAAAAGATCATGATTTCTAACTTAAAATCACCTTGTACTTTAAATAATTTTCTCCTAGTTAGTATGATAGCATAAGTACTTTGTCAGTTGAATGAAAGGACTTCATATAAATTTTCATGATAACCATTTTCCTATGCCGTATGTTATAAAAATAACTTGTACTATGTTGCTAACGGGGTTCATGCTTGCACTGATATGCTTGCACTGCTTAAATTATAATATTCCGCTGGTACCTTTCTGCTTACTTTATCATATAGGACAACATGCTTGCACTAGTGCAAGCACAATATCTAAAACAGAGAATTTAAATAAGATATAGGCTGGACTTTCACATGAATTCCTCAATTTATACTGAAAATTTGCTTTGCCCTTTCTTGATGCTTCAGATCATATCCTTTTGCTCTTTGTGTGCAAGATCCTACAATAAATTCATGAGGGAATAAAGAAGTGGGAAAAGGGAATTTTAGAATGGGAAGGAATTTTGTTATAGGGATTCTAAGAATAGTACCAAAAGAGGGAATAAATAGAAATGGGATAAGGAAAAAAAATTCAAAGGTGAAGGGGGATTTCTT
The DNA here is from genome assembly GCA_000404065.3 of Pinus taeda. Taxonomy (NCBI): domain Eukaryota; kingdom Viridiplantae; phylum Streptophyta; class Pinopsida; order Pinales; family Pinaceae; genus Pinus; species Pinus taeda. Next base: position 241,608 of record APFE030941504.1, read on the forward strand.
CGTAGTGGATAGGGTAAATTTAGAAGAATCATTCTGGGTAAGGTTAATCATTTTGGGATTGAAGAAGAAAACTGAGGGAATATTACGAAAGTGGAATATGAAGAAAGGTAGAAATTTTTTGGAAGGTCTGCCTGCACTAGTGCAAGAAAAAATAACTGCAGCAAAAATTAAGCATTACATGAGTAAAAATATCCATGCTAATTACCCCAACTGTATAAAGGGTGGTTATGCTAAACCGGCTTTTACTTGGTGGTAGCTAGCATATCTAAAGATCAAGCAACATTTTATTTTTATTAGAAATTTTTGATCTTCCTGCCAGCAAGCTAGTTTTTAGGTTGATCCTTTTGCAATCATGTCAGCGAACTAATTTTCATAATTACAGGAAAAAAAATTTTCTTTAATTTTTTCTATATATTTCTTTTATATTTTTATATTTTTATCTTTAAGAAGAAAGAGAATTCATGTTTTCAAAAGGTTGGCATTACCATTCACCACTACCGTCCCAAATTGTTGTTGGACTTGTTGTGTAAAATCTTTCTTGGTAGGTGGTTGAAAATAATTTTTTAGCTTGTGTCCATTTACCAAGAATATTGAATCTTTTCCATCAATAGTTTTAACTTATACTACTCCATTCTCAAATACTTAGATCACTTCATAAGGTCCTATCCAATGTGTATGGAATTTTCCTTTAAAGATTTTAAATCTAGAATCGTAAAGGAGCACCCAATCATCTGGTTGGAACTGCTTTTTCTGAATAGACTTGTCATACCACCTTTTGTGTTGCTGCTGAATTAGTATGTTCTGCTGAACAACATCCCTACGAAATTCATCCAACTCATTTGTTTGGAGAAGATGTTGTTTTTGTGCCTCAGAGAGATCTATTCCCAACTGAACTGCAGTTCTGAAAGTTTTGATCTAGAATTCAATTGGTAACAAAACCTATTTACCATATACCAGCTCATATGGTGTATGTCCTGTGTTGTTTCTCCAGGTGGTTCTATATGCCCACAAAGCCTCTGGTAATCATTCAGCCCAGTCCTTCCGATGCATATTTACTGTCTTTTTCAGAATGTACTCGATCACTTTGTTCGTGGATTCCACCTAGCCATTTGCTTACGGGTGATACGGCGTGGATTTCCTGTGCTGGATCTTATATTGCTCCATGACACCCTATACCAGATTAGAAATAAACTGTGAACCATTGTCAGAAAAAATTTCTCTAGGCACACCAAATCTAGTAAATATCTCAGTAAAAAGAAAATCAACAATAGCTTTTTATGTAGCAAAAGAAACAACTTTAGCTTCTACCCATTTCGTAACAAAATCTGTACAAACCAAGATATGCTTTTTACTTGATGATGTTGGATTTATTGGCCCTATAAAATCAATAGCCCATTTTTCAAATGCTTCAATCATAACTTGAGGGCATAAAGGCATTTCATTGGTTTGATTAGGCTGGCCCATTCGCTGACAACTATCACAATGCCTGACATACTATTTGGAATCCTTAAACAAGGAAGGCCAAAAGTAACCAGCACACAATACTTTAAATGCAGTCCGCTTATCAGCGAAGTGGCCTCCACAAGGTTCGAAATGAGCAGATTTCAAAATGTCAAACACTTTGTCCTCTCTTACACATCTACGAATAATTAGATCTGGACCATTGTAAAAGAGATCTCCTTGAATCCAGGAATACGCAACACTTTTTTGAACAATACTCTGCTTTTCACGAGCGGACAAGTGAGGTGGTGTTTTCCTAGTAACCAAGTAATTAGCAATGTCAATAAACCACGGAGAATATGTTGACATAGAAAAAAGATGTTCATCTGGAAAATCATCATTAACAAGAGTTGCTTCACCAGGATTATCTAATCTAGAAAGAAAATCTGCTACAACATTAGATTTTCCTGGTCTATCAACAATAGTAATATTAAATTCCTACAACAATAGTAACCACCTAGTCACTCTACTACTAGTTAATGGTTTATTCATCAAATATTTAATCGCGGAATGATTAGTATGTACAAATACTTCATATCTTGTAATATAGTGCTTGAACTTATTAATTGCAAAAATCACAGCTAAAAACTCTTTCTCTGTAACTGTATCATTTAATTCAACGGAAGACAAATTCTTACTAATATAATAAATAGCATAGGATTGTTTATTTTCCTCCTGTCCTAAAGCTGTTCCAATAGCCAAATCTGAAGCATCAGAGGAAATGTGAAAAGGCGGGGACTAGTTTGGACCTCTCAATGTTTCAAAAGACTATTGGCAAGCTGTGGTCCAAGAAAATTCACTATCCTTAGCTAGAAGTCAAAAAAGAGGAGTAGCTATCTTAGAAAAAATTTCAATGAATCTTCTATAGTAACCAGCATGTCCTAAAAAACCTCTTACTTCCCTTTGAGTTTTGGGTGTAGGAAGATGCAGAATGATTTTGATCTTTGCTATATCAACCTGGATATATTTACTAGAAATCAAATGGCCAAGTACCACTCTCACTTTAAATATTAGTCTACATTTCTTGTCACTCAAGGTGAGATGGGCTTCCTGACAACAAAGAATTACTTTTTCCAGATTTTTGAGAGCTTCCTAAAAAGAACCACCAAACACAGAAAAGTCATCCATACAAATTTCTACAAATTCTAGATCAGCAAAAATGGCCAGGACTTCCCTTTGAAAGGTAGTCGGGGCATTACATAAACCAAAGGGAAGCACACTATAAGAAAATGTACCCCATGGACATGTAAAAGTAGTTTTATCCTAATCTTCTAGTGCAATCTATATCTGGTTATAACGACTGAAACCATCCAAAAAGGAAAAATATTTCTTTCTTGCAAGGGTATCAAGCACTTGGTCAATGAAAGGGAGAGGGAAGTAATCTTTGAGAGTGGATTTGTTTAATTCTCGATAATCAATACAAATACTCCATATTCCATCTTTCATAGGTACTAGCACTAATGGAGAGACCCACTGACTGTCGAAAATAGGATAGATAAAACTAGCATCCAAGAGTTTCTGTACTTCTTCTTTCACAATATCTCTTAGAGCTGGATTCAATCACCTTTGGGGTTGTTGGACAGGTTGGGCTCCTTCCTGAAGTTTCAGGGGAGGGGGGCAATATTCATATCTTCATAGTGCAAAGGCACTAAGATGGTTTTGCAACAAATTCACAAGCTGCTTTCGCTGAGATGAGTCCAAATCTAAACTAATATACAAGGATTTACTGGGGCTAATCTCAATAAGAGTAGTATCAGGCTTAGGAGTACTCAAGGGGGTGGTCGAATGCAGTGTTATAGAAGGATGAGAATCATGATTATCTTGAAAATATAGACTGAAAATCTAACTTAATAGCTCAAAATTAGGCATAGTGTTTAGATTATTTAGGAAATCTTGAATCTCATCTTCTTGTGAAGACCCAACATACTAATGAATAAGGGAAATGGGCTGATTCTCCTCATCACTACTTTGATCCAGCCATAAATTATCTCGAAGGTCCTGAATGGATCTAGTAGGGTGGTATAAGGTAACTCTCTTCCTAGAATCTCCATGCGAAATATACATATCACCGAAGTGACATCCAATATATGCATCGGCTGTAGCAAGCCATGGTGACCCAAGATCAAGGGATGTCCTCCTACTGGGTTCTTTGGCTGAAGCACAATGAAATCAACAGGATATTCCCAAGTATCTAATGAGAGATCACATCATCCAATACTCCTTCTGGCTTAATTTTAGATCTATCCACTAATTCCAGCATAGTGGGAGTAGGGAGAAGATGAGATAACCAAAGTTGATCCATGGTTTGCTTAGTCATGGCATTAATGGCTACCCCCAGGTCTATAATAACATTAGAGACAAGGACATTACCAATCTGAATCGAGACAATAGGGTTTTTGGGATCAGTGTATTTTTCCATAAACACACATCCTGTCATCAACTCTGTTGCCCTACCAACAAATTGAATTGTTTAGGTTTCCAATATTTTCTTCTCGGGCTTCTTGAGGCAGGGTTCCTTAATGATATTGGTACAAATAGGGATCTCTTTTATGGCTTGGAGCAAAGGTATATTAATGAAAAGGTTCTGAAGCTCTAACGTCAAGCTAATCTCAGAAATAGGCTCAATTCTTTCCATTACTAGCCTCTTTGGGAAGGGAGGCTGGTTGGAAGAAGATGGCAAGGATTTAAAGGGTAAGGGCTGCTTAGTGACAACTTTCAAAGAATGATTAAGAGTTTCCTCTTCTTCTTTCTCTTCAACAACCACTCTAGGTTGCTTCTGATTTTCATATGCTACAGTCCTTCCTGATCTTAATTGAATATCATGAACCCCAACTGGAATAGATTGCTACTCGAATAAAGGTGGGTTTGTTACATAGATCATTTGCAATGCTTTATTATTGTTAAGATTAGGCATAGGTTGAGCATGAAACTAAGGAGGTCGAAAAGGTGGAGGTAAAGGTAATGGTGGAGTAGACTGACTCAGAGGTTGAGGCATTGAATAAGGTGTATGTGTAGATGGATATGACTGGATGGGTGGCTGGTAGGAATATGGAGAATGAGTTAGCCCTCTCCAAATTTGTTGCCATGGTTGAGAAGGTTTCCCATGCTGATATTGTTTTCCATATTTCCACTGCTGATTAGTGTTAGGATAAGAATATGCATGTGAATTATAACCAAAAATAGTGTGGAGAAAATTCAGGAGCCATACCTGCACCTACCTGAGACCAATTTCTTTTTGCTCCCATAGCATACAAGTATTTAGCTTCAGGCTGTCCCCCTATAAATACAGGTTTATGTCCTAGTATAGAGGGGCATTTTTCTGTGATATGGTCTTCTGCACAAATAGCACACTTATTAGTTTCTTTCAAATTAAGAGGACATTCTTTAGGAGGATGCTTGTCTCTACATTTAGGATAGAAAATACTTAATGACTCTTGTTCCTTCATGAGTTTTTGCTGAAACTTTAAAGAGTACAATTGTTTGGTAACAATATTCATTATATCAATTTTCATGTTTTCCATTTTATTTTCTAGTCCAATAATCATAGCGTTAGTAGATTAAAATATTTCTATTTCGATTTCGATTTCCTCTACCAGATTTATATTGATTTCTTGAAAATTTCTTGCATAATTCACAAATTTGTTCGAAAGTTTGCTGAGAAATATCACCTTGCCCTAACAGATTTCAATTATTTATAGCATTATCAGTAATTCCTCCTAAGAACAAGGTTCTAATAGTACTAGAATCAAGCTTAAGTTTTGACCTTTGTAAAATATACAGAAATCTTTCTAGATAGTCTTCAAGATTTTCATCGTCATCCTGTATGATTGTAAAAATCTCATCCTACATGTCCCAGGTTTTGCAATATTCTTGATATTTAGACAAAAGCACTCTCTTCATTTGATCCCAAGAGGCTATATTGTTTCCTCCTAACCCCATAAACTAGCATAGAGCTGAGTCTTTAAGAGTAACAGGAAATAATCTTAGCTTCTGAGCATCAGTTGAATAATCATAACTTCTACAAAAAATATCAAATTCGAATAGAAAAGAGTCAAGATATTCATGAACTCTACCATGGAAATGAGGGAGGGCTGATGGTGGAATGTTCTTCATCTGCACCATAGTATCAAGGTCCACAATTGGAAACACAAAACTGGATTGTTCCCCACTTACCTAGTTTTCATCATTCCTTTCCCCATGATCTTCCTGGTCTACCATTGTTTCCCTTTTTCTCCCAACAAACTAAACCACACCTAAGCTGTTGTCACCAAAATCCAGGTGGACTATTCCTGCATGATGGGTTTGAATTGGATTGGGCTTCCTACTCACAGAAGGAGACAAAATATGAGAATTGTTTTCAAAATTCTTTTGGCCCTTAGTGGGCTTTGAACCCCTACCTTTTCTAGGCATTCATTTCAAAAAACAAAGAAAAATAAAAAAACAATTTCTAATAAAAATGTTGTCAGAAATCAATCAACACAAATAAGATTCCTTCAAAGAAGATTTTCCAACAAAAATACTACAAAAATGAAGGGAAAATTATCTCTATTCTATAATCAGAAAATTCTTACCAAATCAAATCGCCTCCCTGGCAACGACGCCAAAATGTTGGGTGTTGGAATTACACTTAAGAAAACTCCTCAACACTTAAATTGTCAACCCAGGGGATTCGTAAACTTAGAGACGAAGCATAGGTAATGCCAGAGATGGTATGAATATTTCTAATGTCAATCCCTACTTTATCTAAAGGAAAGATTGTATAATCAAACTAAAGAGAGAAAAAGGCAACTTGAATCATCAAAATAATCTAAGACTGGAACAAGGAAGAATGCATTTGCAAAGAGATTTAGAAAGAAAAGGGCAATCACTCTAGCTAACTATTGATCAACTACTGAGTGTGTGTTTTTCTTTAACATAGACACTTTAGCGGTCTCATTAGATGGGCCATTCAAACCTGCTTATATAGAGATTTCCTTCTTGCACTAATCTATCTTGCACTAGTGTACTCTGCTTGCACTAGTATAGGAATAAAGATTTATGCAGAGGGTATAAATGGTGTTTGCACTACAAGCATTTTTCTTCGTGCAAGGGCTTAAACTTTCTCAAGTTTAGAGCACTCAGATCCTGTGGCAAGAAACTAGTTCTTGCACCAGATCAGAGCTTTGTACACTTAGCATTTAATTCTTGAAATAAGTGCTTAGTTACTACAAGTGTTGTGAAATCAAATTGCACACATAAAAATGAATGTTTCTGATTTTAACGGAGTGCAGAAATAAAGAAACAATCCTTATATTTTATCCTGTCATGAAGCATTAATGAAAGCAAGAAAATTGTTGGAAGTAAACCAAAAATACTTGCTTCATCACACCAATGTGCATTGGTGTAGGTTCATTTCTCCTGCTTGGACCAAGCAGGGAAACCAAATCAAACGGAACTGCAGGAAATGAATAGCACATCAACGTGCATTAGTGCACATTTATTTCTCTTGGTTGGACCAGGCAGAGAAAACCAAATAAAAAAAAAACTACAGAAAATGAATAGCACACCAACGTGCACTAGTGAAAGTTTATTTCTCTTGCTTGGACCAGGCGAGAAAACCAATCTAAAATCAGATGCAGGCAAAGGAAATCTAACTACTTCACACTGTGGATCCACTTTCACTCAAACAGGAATATATGTGTTGTAAACTAAATCACACTTGGCAGTATAAACATAAATTACAAGAACAGAAAATAGGGTAAATATGCTGGGTTGGTTGGGCCCTAGCCAACCAACGCGTTTCCCTTTCAAATAGAAACACTGCTCAGTACTTTATCAATTCATCAGATTTCAAACACAATGATACAGTTTATGCAACATAAGGTGGAGCTCCCTTTCTTATTAATTCATAGAGGAAAATACATGTGTGAATACATAATCTAGCCCAAATTTGGGCAATAACAAAAATACAAGCTTGTTACCACCTCCTTGGTTATATCTCTATTCTATATAGACTCTACCAAAAACTATCTCGTCCTATTTACATTCTTCATTATATAGATCCTTAGCTGAAGACAGAAAGGATCGTTTAACCAATTACATAACTGATATGCAGAATTTAGCTTTCAGCCTTCAAAATTAGGTAGTTTAACAAAACTGGCCATAGCCAATTTCCAGCTGTTCGTTCTTCATAAATCCAATCTTAGCTACCTTTGATCAACCTTGTTGTCATGGCTGAAGGTCATCTGCCTTCAGATCTATCCTACTATCGTGGTTGAAGCTTAGTTGCCTTCAGATCTATCCTGTTGTCATGGCTGAAGCAGCGCAAAATAGGGCAGTGATCAAGGAGGTCCAAATCTGCTGCAAAGATTCGTTGTGCTGGCACTGGTGCAAGATCTGATCCTGCACTAGGATCAATGGTCCCAGTAAGCACTTAACTATCAAACAACATTGGAGATATTGATAAGTTACCAGAGTGATTATAAGCAAGAAATCACGTAATAAATAATTAATTAATGCTAAGTTAAGTTAAAAATATGAAATATAAAGTTCATGCAAAATATGTCATTATTCTTGGACTAGTGCAAGATGAGGATGTATAAGAGAGGTAAAACAATGGTAAATGGTTATGATTTAGGAAGGGAGAAATGGTCAAAAGAGAGCAATTTAGGGGGCTAACAATTATAGTTGTTGTATAGTGGATAGCATATAGGAACATCAGCTTGTTGGTCTCATGTACAACCTGGAACCCTGCCACTCTATTGATGGTCAACAAAAGCACCCTCAGTGTCAGATCCAGAATAGTGGAAATCTCTATCTTCCCACTCTTGTATTTCAAGGCCTCAGGTCAGTGTTTAGTAAGAAAAAAGGATATGCTTTCCCCAATCAGTTGTGACCCATACAAGTTGACTGGTTCCCCTCTTTGGGACAGTCCAATGGTGAAATATACATGTGATGTTTCCAACTCTAGCTCTTGGTCACCAATGACAAATATTTCCCGATTTATGTCCCAAAGACTAATCATGTACCGAAGCAACTTAGGTTGGGCCCACATCCCTGGCATGAGAAAGAATTTGAGGAGCCCACAAGCCCTCAAAGCTTCCAGGCAATTTGTATCATTCAGTGCCTAGGTGTCCACATCCTCATGTTCTTGTTCTTTCCAGTCCCATTTTCAGCAATTCTTTCTTACAAAAGCCATTAATTTGAGTCAACAATCATGCTTTGCCTATAAACTTCAAGTTTTAATGGTGATTTTGTGAGGAAATAGGGTTTTTTTCCTATTCATGGCATTGGCCCGCCTGTTTTAAAAGCAGTTGTGCCAACAACGTGACAAGATTTTTTAATCACCCTTGGTTGGCGCGATTACATGCCTAGAAGTCACGCCGACTGAGGGTGAAAAACGTTTTACAAAACCCCCCTCAAAAAACCTAAAAATGGTTAAAATCGGGAATAAAATACATGAAAATGGACCTCAAGGCTTTGGCTCTTACCTGTAACTGGTAGCTTAGTGAATGACCTCTTAGATCTCTCGCAATTTGCTTCAGAAAAATTAGGGAAAAAGTGAGTAAAAGTCTTCACAACAAGGTAAAATGGTAAATGGTAAAAATATATTTACTTTTCTCCTTTTTATTCATTCTTTCAGGAAAATATCAGGTTTTTGTAAATATCTTAACCTATTTTGCCTCAAGAACTGGATAATACACTTTACCTTTTTGCACAGCGACAGGTGATGGATGTTCGATAATGATGACGAGTGATATTTCAACTCTTTTCTCAAGTTGTTAAGCTCATATGAAAATATTTCTGAGTATTTTTCCCTTTTGACTCATAAAAGAGAATAAAATGGGGGGTCCGCTTTCAAGTTATTTTCCGACCCTTTAAAAGCGAAAATATGGTCAAGCCCTTATCATTTTGAACTCGTTAACGGATGCAAAATGTCATGCACCTAGTATAAGTTTACCCCTTTTTAGAGCTGGGAGGCACTATTTATGAAAAAGGTGCTCCTTGACTGAAATGGTCAAGTGGTTCTCTCAAGTATCATTTTATACCTTTTCGGGCTCAAGAGACACAAATGTATGAAAAGGGACCATGTGGAGTTTTCTTTTACGTGTCTTTTTCAAACTCTCTAAACATGAAAAATATACTAAGTGACAACTTTGTCAGACTCGTTAAAAGGTTAAACAACATTAGATTCATCACCATGACGAACATGAGCTTCTCCTTCCTAGGGCTCGTTAAACTTTCTAGGTTGGATTCGTCCAAACTATAAACTTATAGTGCAAGCATATGCTATCCCCTTCAAGCTTGAAATTAAAAAATAATGGGGGTACCTACAAGAAATGGTGGGGGAAAATTTGGAAATCCAATCAGTTGTGCCGACAACCACTCTTGAACATGAAACTTTCTACTTCGTGTCGGATTGGGATATCCTCCTTTGTATCATTGACCTTCCGGGGTTGGACCGTTCATTTTTTCCTTCAATTTTATATCTGCCATGTCATCATGACCACCCATCCTATGGGTCCAAAAGCTACCAAACTTCTAGTCATGTCGTCGATATGTTCAAGAGTTGTCCTTCTGCAGTTAAACTTACCTCTAATTCCCTGTATCATCCACAATCATTTTGCATCCTTTTGTCTCATGTCAGTGATGTGGGAAACATTATGGCCCTCCTTCGACACAGTCATTTCCCATCAACTTTAGCTTAGTATCTGGGAAGTTGACCGAGAGACTCCCTTCCAGTACTTTAGAGCTTGTATGCCCTAATGGCAAGTTCTTCACACTCGACGACAAGTCCACATCATTGGCTTTGTATTAAGTGATTTCACGGGTGTTAAACTTCAGTTCCTCTATTCATGTTCCATGGATTGTGCTGCTAGTACCTTGAGGACCATTGTCATTATTAGTGGTTTCTCTCACACTTCTTAACAGTTTACATCATTGACTAGTAATCAAGCAACTTTCTAGCATGTTCGATGTCAACACATCTATTTTCATGTTAGAATTTTTACTTTGATCGGGTTGTGTTGGAGCACAAGACCCTGGACTCAGCTCACACAAGGCCAGGTTGTGAAGTGATGTGACATGGTTATGTTGATATACATGTCTCTTTCAGATGGATGGTTGTGACCATATGATGAGTTATCATATGTGATCCTTCTCATCTTTGTATAGTTGCGACCATACCTTTGTTTCATTATGATCCTCTTTGACGAATGGTTGCACCCATACCTGGATCTATTTACATGACCATTCTCTAGATGGTTGTGTCCATGCCATGATTCATGTATCATTTGATAGAGTTCTCAATTGTGTATATGTATTTGTACTTGCTTGCAGGTTTTCCGATGGCAAACTATGGTTCCCCACAGTGATTTATAAAGTGTTTCATCCCTCACTCTAGTTTGGCCTTCACACTTTAGGGGGCATTTGTTACATAGAATTTTGTTATTGTCCCTATACTCCTAGTTCCTTGATCCTGGAAGACCTCTACAATGAACCCTATATGCTTACCATTCATGAAGAAACCTCCATTGTGTCCCTCTCCGTGAGTAGATCAATTCCCTTTTGCACCATTTCCCCTGAAACTTCTGTTTTCCCTAGTTTACAAGACCAAATCTCATGGCCCTTGTCTTCCTCATGCCAATATGCAGGGATTAGCACTATCCCTAGTGCCCATCGGAGTGATTGAGCTTTGTTCCAGTCATGCCGATCCTCTTATGGGAAGTTTTCTAAATAAAGAGCCGAAGCTTCCAACTCTAGAAGCTTTGTAACGGAAGTCTGGTAAATGGTTTGGCCAGATGGGGTCGAGGATGTCAGTTTGGGCTCCTTTCCCCTATAATGATGGAACTACCTCAAGGGATAAGACCTTCTCACATGAGAAGACGACCCATATGCCATCCATTCATCCTATATAAACCTCCCTTTTTCCCAAGCACAAGCTAGTGTTAATATTGGTGTGCTAGTGCTAATTAAGTTTGGAGTAAACAACAAGCTATTCATAGTTGTAGCTCTCTAGTTGTGTGAGGAAGAAGTGTGATTTGGTTTGGAGTGAAGCCTAAAGGGAAGAGCCTTAAAACTATTGTTGTTGAGGCCATCATGGAATGCTAGCAGAAGTGTGTGGGAACCTAGTCCTGTCAGGGGAGAATGACAACGTCAAGACAATAGTTGTAATCTCTTCTTGATTTAATATATATATATGAAACTATCAATTGATTTCCTACATGATTTTTCATCTTACATATTCATGGCTTAATGTTTCTTGACCTATTAAGTAGGTTAAATAACAATTTGTCTATTATCACGGTTTTTGTTTGTAGTTGTTTACTTGTTTCAGGCATTTGAAGAAAGAAGCGAGAGATTGCTGGAGCGAGCAAGCAAGGACATCATCAAACCAGATAAGCGTACTAAGAGGTAGGCCCTCTTAATTGGTTCTAACCTAAGGAAATCTTCCATAGAATGTATCAATTGTGTCTAGATCAATTATCGGGCTAGATGAATTTGTTTGTGTCTGCACTTATAATTTTACTTCACAACATCATCTTCTTACAGACCTACAAAAACATAATTGTTATTTTTGTATGTTTTTCTCTTTTTTGCAATTTTTTTCTTTTTTTCTTTTTTTTGAAAATACAACTAGGCTACCTTGAAGGAGGTTTTCATCCTTGTTTCTTCCCTTAGTGCCTCAAAAGAGGTTTTCACCCATATATATATATATATATATATAGATATATAATTATATTTAATACTCCTAAGCTGCCTCAAAAGGTTTTCAACCCAAAAGTTGGACTCAGGTGCCTCATGGAGGTTTTCAACTGGGTCCCTTTATTTTTCTCTTCTCTTTTTTTTTTCTAAAAATTTGGTGAGGTGGAAGCTAAGACTTCTCCAATCACCATCACTGCCTTGCTGATGCTACTAATGAATTCCTACTTTGATAAGAGCTTCTTCTAGACCTTTAACCGATACCCATTGACAAGAAAAGGGACACCTTCTGCATCGATGGTTCTTATCTCAACAATGCCATTATGATGGCACTTTTCTATCACATATGGTCCCAACCATCGAGTCATTAATTTTCCTTTGAAATATTTGTACTGGGAGTCATACAACAAGGCCCAGTCTTCTTCTTGAAACAAATTTTCTTTGATATTTTTGTCATGCCACATTTTCCTTTGTATCTGAGTCACTTTTGTGTGTAGGAGGGCCTACATCATAAATTCATATAACCCATTCAACTAGAGAAATATTTCATGTTGTGCCCCTATGATATCTAGATCCAATTGTGTTGCCATCCTTAAGGTGTTGTATTCAAATTCAATGGACGACAGGGATTTCTTCCCATAGGCCATCTCATAAGGAGTGAAGCCCGTGGTAGTATTCCAAGTGGTATTGTATGCCCAAGTGGCCTCAACTAATCTATCTACCCAATCCTTTCTGTTGTTGCTAATCACCTTGATCAAAATGCCTTCCAATGCTCGGTTGGTTACTTCTACTTGCTCATTAGCCTGTGGGTGGTAAGGAGTGGAATTTCTGTGCTTGATCTTATGCTGGCTTAACAAATTTTCAATCATGTGAGATGTAAATTGACTGCCTTAATTAGTGACGAACTCTCTAGGGTATCCAAACTTATAAAACACATTCTCCCTCGGGAATTCTACCACCTTTTTTTCTTTTGCTACCCTGATAGCTTTAGCTTCAACCCATTTTCTTAAGCATTTGGTGAAACAATGATGTACTTCTTTTGTCTAGATGGAGGGTCAATGGGCCCGATGAAATCCATGCCCCACTTGTCAAATGGCTTGAATCTTTCATGAGGTTGTAGGGGGATTTCATCCCTGGGGGTAGGTTTCCCCATCCTTTGGCACCAATCGCATAGGATGGTATACTTTTTACATCTTGGTGGAGAGTGGGCAATATTAGCCAGCTTGTAGTACCTTGAATGTTGTTATTTTGGCTACAAAGTGACCTCCACAAGGCCCATGATGACAGACCAAAAGGATGTCAAATACTTCCTCCTCCCTGACACATCTTCTTAGAATTTTATTTGGACCTAGCTTGAAGAGATTGCTCCCAATCCAAGTGAATGGGGCACTTTTTCTTATGATTCTTCTCTTTTCCTTAGACGACAAATTTGGAGGGAACTGTGTAGATACCAAGTAGTTTGATATATCAGCAAACCATGGAGAGAGAATTGAAATGATGAATAAATGTTCATCTGGTAGCTGATCATCAACCATTCCTTCCTCCCCTACAGGCAAAGTTAATCTAGATAAAAAAATATGCAACTACATTCTCTTTTCCAGGCTTATCAATAATAGTTAGATCAAATTGTTGCAATAAAAGTAACCATCTAATAATTTAGGCATTTGCATCTAGTTTTTTCCTCAAGTATGTAACTACAGCATGGTTGGTATGTACAAATGTTTGGTAACCAGTAATGTAATGTCCAAATTTATTCAATGAATGTACAACAACTAGGACCTCTTTTTCAGTTATTGTGTAGTTTAACCCAACTTTGGACAAATTCTTACTGATGAAGTAAATGGCATAATGTAGCTTGTCATCTATCTAGCCTAGAGCTTCTCCTATAGCTTTGTGAGAGGCATCGACATGAATGTGAAAAGGAAGAGCCCAATTTGGGCCTCGAAGAATAACTACAGGAGTCAACTTTTCCTTTAGGGTTTCCAGGGCCTCTTGGCAGCTTTTTGACATAAAAATTTGGAGTCTTTGGCCAATAATCAAAATAAGAGAGAAGTTAACTTGCTAAAATCTTTAATCTCCTATAGTATCCGGCTAACCCTAAGAAACTTCTGACATCCCTCTTTTTTTGCGGAGTTGGGACCTTTTTGATGATGGCTATCTTATTTGGGTCTACTTGCAGTCCTTCCTGGGATATTGAGTGACCTAAAATAGTCCCTGCAGTCATCAAGAATTCACATTTTTTGGGACTAAGGGATAAGTTCATTTCAATGCATTTGTTTAACACCTTATAGGTTTTAACCCTGTATAGAAATTACCTGCATACAAATTCTAAATCACAAGAAAAGTAAAAATGAGAGAGCATAACACATAAAACACATATACACAGAGATTTCCCACTGGATCCCAAAACCGGGACTACCAGCTTGATTTTCATTATGTTCCTTTCAATGTTACAATACATATTTATACATGCCGAAGCATCCAATACCATGGACCAAAAAACATCACGTCCAAAACCATGGACTGAAAATCATAGGTAGGTTCGCCCAACCAAATATAGGGCCCAAAAAAAAAAATTCTCGGGGCTACTCGCCCCCCTCAAAACCCCCGAACAGGGGGGGCTACCACTCCCCCTGTGACCCCCCCGCTGCGTAATCGACGCAACGAAGGGGGGGCACTGCCCCCCCTCTAACCCCCCGGTTCACTACGTAGGTTAGTCATGGAAAGAATATAACACAACCCAACAATCTCCCACTTGTTGTTTTCTTTCCACAGGGGGCTACAGGAGATCTTAGTCATTTTTCCAACCTTGAAATTCCCATTGTTTCTCTACACCAAGAGAACTTCTCAGACGTCACAGATTTTGTCAATGCATCTGCAGTATTCTTCAAAGTGTCCACCTTTACCAGCAACAACTTTTTTTCTTCTATCATATCCCTCACAAAGTGATACTGAACATCAATGTGCTTTGTCTTTGAATGATAAGTAGGGTTCTTTTCCAAGACAATTGAACTTTGGCTGTCACAGTCTATCCTTATAGCTCAATGTACTAACCCCATACTTGAACACAATCTCTGCAACCAAACTGCTTCCTTGCTTGCATGAGTGGCTGCCATGTATTCTGCCTCTGTAGTTGATAGTGCCACTACAGATTGTTTCTTACTCATCCAACTGACTGCACCTCCAAATAGGTTAAACACATACCCACTTGTAGATCTTATTTGATCCAGATCTCCAGCCCAGTCTGCATCAACAAAGCCACAAATATACAACACTCTGTCCAATCCTGGTCTTCCTTGGTAGCACAAACCATAATCACTAGTGCCACGTAAATACCTAAAAACCCGCTTCATTGTTGTCCAGTGCTCCTTCCCTGGTTTTGACATAAACCTGCTCAATACTCCCACTGCGTGTGCAATGTCTGGTCTAGTACAGACCATGGCATACATCAAGCTACCGACTACACTTACATATGGAACACGGGACATGTCCTCTTCCTCTTCTTGTGTCTTGGGACACTGCTAAGTAGATAACCTCACACCTGCAAGAATAGGAACCTTCACTGGTTTACTATCCTACATATTAAACCTCTGCAATGTTGTCTCGACATAATTCCTCTGGTTTAACCAGAGCTTCCTCTTTGCTCGATCTCTTTTAATTTCCATGCCCAAAATATAGTTTGTAGCACCGAGATCTTTCATGTCGAATTTGGAGGACAATTGGGGTCTTCAAATCCTGGATAATTTCTTTGTCATTTCCAACTAGCAACATATCATCCACATACAAGACCAGATAAATAACACGGTCACCAATTAATTTAAAATACACACAATGATCTGCGTTGCTTCTGGTGAAGCCAAGTCCCCGTATAAATGTATCAAATTTTTGATGCCACATCCTTGGTGATTGTTTTAACCCATACAGAGACTTCTTTAACTTGCATACTAGTTCTTTCTTACCCTTCACCGCAAAGCCTTCAGGTTGCTTCATGTAGATTTCCTCTTCCAAACCCCCGTGAAGAAATGCTGTCTTCACATCCATCTGTTCTACCTCAAAATCAAAAGCAACAGCAACAGATAAAAGTAGTCTAATAGAAGTTACCTTGGCAACAGGAGAAAAAATATCACCAAAATCAATTCCCGGCACCTGGGAATAACCTTTTGCTACCAACCGAGCTTTGTATTTCTCCACCTCCCCTTCTGCATTTGTCTTCTTCTTGAACACCCATTTGCTGCCAATGGGTTTCCTTCCAGCCGGCAACTCCACCAGATCCCAAGCCTCATTTTTGTGCAAAGATGCCATTTCATCAACCATGGCCTCTTTCCAGAGTTTTCCATCCTCTAATCCACTGCTTCCTTTACAGTTCTGGGATCATCATCAGTAACAGACAAAGCAAAGTTTGAACAGAAAGCAGATGGACTATACCTTTCTGGCTGCCTTCTTCTCGAGCTGATCTTCTCACAGCGGTAGTTTGTGGCTCTTCATCTTCTGATTCCTCCTCTACTACAGAGTCTGATTCTTCCTCCTTTAGTTCAAACTCTATCTTCACAGGATCCTTTGGTTGGACTTCATGTTTAATAACATCTTTCACCTCTCTGAACACCACATCTCGACTGT
>APFE030941504.1:260214-295624 GCA_000404065.3 Pinus taeda
TCTAAATCACAGGAAAAATAAAAATGCGAGAGCATAACACATAAAACACATATACATAGAGATTTTCCACTGGATCCCAAAACCATGACTACCAGCATGATTTTTCATTATGTTCCTTTCAATGTTACAATACATATTTATACATGCCGAAGCATCCAATACCATGGACCGAAAATCATAGGTAGGTTCACCCAACCTAATATAGGGTCGAAAAAAAAAATTCCCAGGGCGCTGCCCCAAACCCAGTAGAGGGGGGCTACCACCCCCCTGTGACGCCCCCGCTGCGCAATCGATGCAACAAAGGGGGGGCTCTGCGCCCCCTCTAACCCCCCGATTCACTACGTAGTTTAGTCGTGGAAAGAATATAACACAACCCAACACACCTTTCCCAAGTTAGAGAGAGCCTCCTGGAAATCACACCCATAGGGTGTGAAGTTATCCATATAAATTTCTACTGCATCATGGACTAGCTCTGGAAAGATACTTAGGACTGCTCTCTGGAAAGTGGCAAGGGCATTGCATAGACCAAAAGGAAGGACCCTATAAGAGAAAGTACCCCAAGGACAGGTGAAGGTGGTTTTATCCTGGTCCTCTGGGCTAATCTGGATTTGATTGTACCTGCTAAATCCATCCAGGAAAGAGAATAACTTCTTTCTTTCGAGACCATCTAACACTTGGTCAATGAAAGGTAGAGGAAAATGGTCCTTCTTTGTGGATTTTTTTAGCTCTTAGTAATCCACACAAATCCTCCACTTTCCATTTTTCTTTGGAACCATCACCAAAGGAGACACCCACTCACTGTATAAGATAGGGTAAATGAATCCTACATCCAACAACTTCTGCAGTTCCTCTTTGACTAGATTCTTGAGAGCTAGATTCATTCTCCTTTAGGGTTGGCGAACTGGCATGCAACCATCCTTGATGTAAATGTGGTGAGTACACACTGAAGGGTACACTCCCTTAATTTCTTTGTAATTCTAAGCAAAGGCATCCAAATTCTCTCTTAACATGTTACATAAATCTTCTTCTTGGTGTATAGAGAGAGAGGGGTTGATTTTCAATGCTCTTTCAGGGTCGAATTTTATTGTCTTAGCATGAGTAGGGCTTGCGTTAGCTAAGCATAGATCCATATGATGGTCTTCCTTGGTTTCCTTCACCACTTCCACTAGGGACATGGTGTTGGGAGTTTTATTTTGGAGGATGTGTTCAATAAAATCATCTTCATCATGCTGTCCCCCTCCTATGGCAGTTTCTAGGGTGTAGATTTGGGAGGAGTAGACTTCATATTCTTCCTCCTCTTCTAGCCATAAAGGTAATTCATGTTCTAGGGATGGTTGAGCATGAGGGTGCAAGACCAATTGTTTGGATAGATGCCCATTTTTTATAGTCATATTTCTAGCCCTACAACTTATGTATGCATCAACAGTGGCTAACCAAGGCCTCCCAAGGATGAGAGGATAACCATTGAATTTGGTCATAGGATGGAGAACTAAGAATTCAACAGGGTATTCCCAAGAATACAATAACATCCTCAACAATCCTCTCAGGGGCTACTGTGGATCGGTCTGCAAGCTACAAGACTGTCGTGGTCTTCCTTAATGATCCCTGAATATTTAGCTTGAGCATAGTGTCCTTAGTCATTACATTGATGGCATCCCCAAGATCAATCAAGGTATGGAGGAAAATGGTACCATCAATGTGTACATCTACTATAGGGCTTCCAGGATCTAAATACTTCAAGAAAATTACCCACCCCAACATTAATTCAAACAACTATCCAATGACATTAATGGTGGGGATGTCTCTCTTTCACCTCCTTGGATGTTTGAAACACTTGTCTTTGATCAGCTTGTTTTAAATGGGGACATATTGATAGCTTGGAGAAGCAGGATTTTAACATAGATTTTTCAACTCACCCAAAAGTTTAGTCTCTTCTAGGGTGTGCTGGACTAGATGGGTTAACCTTTCAAGAAGGGGGGGGTGGATTCATTATAGGCACACTTTCCTCTCGTTCCTCCTCACTCTCCCTAGGTGGAGACGGAGATTGGTTATCCTGGAGCAATCTCCTAGACCTAAGTTTAATTTCATGAATTTCCACAGCATAGGTAGGGTAGGATACTTCTCCACTGTAGACCTGATGTGCATGTCTATTTTTTGGGTTTGGGTTTGGTTGGGCAGGAATCTGAGGTTTTTTAGGTGGAGAAGGGTGTAGGAGTTATGGTTGAGATGGAGGTGAAGGAAATAAAGCTAGAGCTTAGTTTTATGAGGGCTTCCACCCTTGGGGTGGTGCATTTCACTGAGGTTTTGGAGGAGTATATGGCTGATATGGTTGGTTGGCTGATTGCGAATGGTATTAAGGTGCAAAAGACCAGGGAGAATGTGTAGACCAGGAAAGATGAACAGGGGGGCACCAAGGGGGAATGGATGTGCTTTTATTGGGGTTGTATGATGAATAGGGTGACTCTTGCATGCCCTGCAATCTCCTTTGATTTATGTAGTAGATTTTTTTAGTCACCCCTTCGGTTCTCTGATACACAACTTTTACTCCAGGTAGAGAAGGGCACTTGTCTGTGGAGTGGTTTTCCTCACAAACCAAGTAGATTTCTATAAGGTTCAATGGAAATTCATTCCTAGGGTGCCTCCTTGTGCATCTAGGGTAGAATATGGCTAACGCTCTCTCTACTTCCTCCTGCTTTCATTTGATTTGCATAGTGTCTATTTGTAGAGCAAGGGTTTGCATCATTTCACTCTTAAAGTCTTCCAACATGTTCCCAATTTCACTTTTTATGGATGTATTGGGAGAGTATGAACTAGCCACTGCTTGACTAGCCCTACCCTTCTTTCTAGCTACCCTAGAATGATTCTTGAAAACTGTCTTGATATCATCATAGGGTAACTGGTAGATGTCCCCTCCTGACAGTAGGTTTATGATTTCTAAAAGGTCTTCCCTAATCCCCCTGAGAAGGACTAACTTAAGTGACTTAGGATCAAGTGTGTACCTAGCCATTTTATAGCTGAGTTAGAATTGTTCCTCATAATCCTCTAAGGATTCATCATGACCCAAGGTCATTCTAAAAATTTCCTCTTTGGTATATTTGGACCTGCAGTAGTCCCTATACTTTTTGTTGAAATCTTGTTACATTTGAGACCAAGTGGTGATATTATCCCCAGGTAAACCCATGAACCAGCACAGGGATGCATCCTTGAGAGTGGATGGGAATAATTTGAACTTCCGATCAGTAGAGGTGTAATCATAAGTTCTGCATATGATAGCACATTCAAACAAAAAGGTATCTAGATCTTCTGAGGTCAGGCAATGGAAGTAAGGAAGAGCAAAGTGGTTTATGTTTTTCATCTTGGCATCCCCATTAGTTTCTCTGATGGGAAAATCACCATCAATTATTTCCCTATCTCCCCTTTCATTTCTATTTTGAGCCATTGTTTTAATTGGAATGGTTTCTTCTTCTTCCCCTATAGGCTTCAAAAATCTTTGTTTGTTCACCTAAGGGGTCCTCTAGCTCACAACCACTGAAGAAGAGGGAAGGTTGGCTGTTTGAAGTGGTGGGGGTATTTGGTAGAAATTTTCCTAAGTTATTCCTATTGCTACGAGGCATGAAAGGAGTGTTGTTTTTTACTTTTAAACTACTTGCAGAATTGAAAGAAAACAAAACCGAATTGCAACTATTTATTGACTGAAACTAATTGCAGAATGAAATAGATAAGAAAAGGAAGAGAGAAAGAAGAAATCACATCTACTCAGACACCTCCCTGTAAATGATGCCAAAAATTGATGAGCACCAGTATTGCAACAAGGATGTTGTAACTCATGGGGCTACTGACTTTACTTCATCAACTCAGGGTTCGTACAAACTTGGAGGTGACCGTGATGTATACACAAAACTATATGTAATTGGTCTACTCTTTGTCACTGCTGAGCTAGGGCGAAAGACCACTAGGGTTTCTCAAACTAGCCTTCTATCGAGTAGAATAATTCTAATTACCAACTTGGAGAAGGGAAATTTACCCTAATTGGAAGAAAAGAAATGTTGTCTATTGCATGAAGGAAAGATTGAAAGAAATTCTTGCAAAACAACATGAAATCCTCTATCTACTTTCTAACATACTTTTCCTGCAAAAAAACCATACTTTAACACATGTGAGGTTTTAACTAATCTAAGCATGAAATCTAATCTAAAGAGTGCTAGCTATTGTGTGCACGAATAAATATAAAATAACTTTTTCTTTTTATATTTTTTCTTGAAAAATGTAAATGCTAATCTTGCTTGTTTCTTTGGCAGGGGATACAGGTGTGGAGGAAAAGGAGTACAATGGTTTAGATGGCTTGGAGGGAAAGTAGGGGCCTAATCCTAGCTTTTACTGATGATTTTTCTCAATTCGGGTTCAAAATAGGCTACTGCACAGGATCCTGTCTACAGGAAGTATTAGTTCACCTACAGGATCCCCTGTTTTACTATAGGAACAAGCTGAAAGCTTGGGGAATGGTTTAGAAGGTGGGATGGAGCTTGGAAAATGTGAATGTGGAGGAAATAAGGCATGGGATTGATAGGCAGTTACTTAGAACTCAAGGCAAAGATTTAATATGGTTGGATTTTCTTAATGGAGATGGAAAGTTTTCCTCATAAGACAAGAATTTGAATTGAGACCTTAGTGACTTTTGGAAATCATGGGTGGATATGGCTTGTCTTAGGCTAATGGGATGAGGTCTCCCTACAATTGAGAAACTCCTGCGACAACACACATCATTCTTGGAATTTATACATGAATTCATCAAAAAACAAGAAAGGTTTATTCAAGTAGAAGAAAACAGAGTTGTCACCATTTACTTGCTAAGTTCATGCATCGGAATGCTTGAAACCAATATGAAAGTGATATGAAATTAGTGCAAAACCTAAGAGATCAGAAAATACCAATCGTAACTTACCCTATAAAACTAAAAGGTAATGACCTAATTAGCAAGAAAACCCTAGATTACACAAAAACCAAGAATTCTATATTTTTGGGCTGTATGAGAAGTGTTCCTCAAACCATGATCCCTGAAAGGGAGAAATGAGGTGAAAACCACTTGTTATTAGCCTTTTTGGAATATATTCTTATCACTACAATGCTACTCTTAGAACTATCCACAAATGGAAGCAAACTAATTAAATCTACCAATGCTTGCAAATTAGCAACACCAAAATCAGTTCAACGACTAACTATGAGTATAACCTAAGCATACATATACAAAAAGAGGAACCTCTACTACTAGGGTTGGGCCCTAACCCAAGAGCTTCAACCTTCTAAATCAAATCAGTGCTGGATCAAGGGAATGCTAACTGTTGGTAATGGAATCCCCCCACATCATATTTTGGGGCTCAAAGCCCAAGTTTTGGTCAAATGTGTTGTATGACCCCGCGAACTACGGGCGCAGAGTGTGAAGTATCAGACGAGTCATAAGGTTGTCCACCCTAAGTATTGTAATGTAATGTAAAGTCATGTCAGCCTACCCATGGTCCACAGACCATGGGATTGTATAAATAAAGCGAGGATCTAAGTTGTAAAAAAGTAGCAAGAGAATAAGAAAGAGGAATACACATGGTTCAAGCATAGAGTATTCGGTCGTAGTAGTAGGAAGAGGCTTTGCAGCTGAGTGCGCAAAGGCCTAGTAGAGTCTACAGCTGAGTGCGCGGACCCCTGCAGCTGAGTGTGTAGGGCGGTGTTGAGTCTGTAATCTTGATCGAAGAATAATAAAGAGAAGTTGATTCCAATTTCTGTATATCTTCTTATGCATTTCCTTCTTTACATTTATACTACTTTATTATCGCGCACACTGATATTGTTGCTGAATATGTTGTAATAATCATTAGTCTTACACAAATAAGTTAAGTAATCAAGTAATAATAGATTAAATAGCAAGGAACTTGGGTATTATACGGGTTGCGCCCTGAGTAGGGCTGTGCAGAAGCAGCATCACAGGTTGCAAAGGAATAACAAGTGCACATAGAGACATGCGCGCAGGGTCAAACTACAGACCTCTAGAAGCTCATAAGACATCCCTAGGGTGTGGAAACCTAGTTCTAGCACCCTCCCATACTACTTTGGTTGAGAGCTCAGTCCATGCTCCCTGGACTATTTCTGAAAGGGCTAGTAGTATCAGGATTTGCTTAGCTAAATCACCTCTGAACCTTTAGGCCCATACAAGCCAACAAATGGTTCTGTTGCCAGGACCATGATCTACATAAGGGATGCCTGATTGAAGAGTGTTTGGACAAGAAGATTCACGAGTTCACGATGTAGGAAAATATAACTCCACAAGTGTCTAAGGAACAGTGGTTGGAGCACTACTTGTATACGGAAATCCACGAAATTTTCTTTGCATCCTTTCCTTCTGAGCTGTATGAGTGGATCACAAAGTTAGTAGACAACCAGGGAAGGTGTAGGCTCAAAAAACCAATAGTTTGGACTCCAGAATTAGTACATAGACTAGAAGCGTCAGGAGATAAGATCGCGCAAGCTGTGGACAATTGGCTCGACCAAATAATAGGAGGATTTATCACTGAGTTTGTGGTAGACACGACCGTCAGCTACAGCAAGGTGGAGCTACATTTCCTCAAGGTACCATGAGGTAAGTATATTAAATCTTTGAACACATGGATTAAGATGCTATTGTGTGAAAAGCGGGTTATGCGAATAAATTAATGTTTGGAGCTACGCGAAGCGAGAAGATCTACAGAAGTGGAGGTAGCAAAGAATTAGAAACTAGTCCCTTAATTTCACACTCGCAGGAGAGCAAGGAAGAGCCCACGAAAGTTTCTTCGAGAAGCGTGGTCAGTTTGATAAGACAACGAATTCCACGTTTACCACCTCCACCCACACTGCCACCTGTCTCACCCTCCTCACCTCCATCTCCACCCACCCAACCTTCGCCACCACCACAGTTCAGTATGACGAGTGCGATCAAACTACTAGTATTCAGAGGAGTGGGGAATGAAGATCTAGACCAATTTTGGTTCATGGTAAGAGCAATGTGGGAAGCACAAGGCATCATGGATGATAATATTAAAAAGGTTACGCTAGTGAGTGCGCTATAGGATTGCGCATTAACATGGTATATCAAGCATTTTAATGACCACCCAAACACAGGAATCATAGAAATCTAGGTTGCGATGAATAGGGAATTTAGTAGGCCAAAGTCATAGACACAATCAATCATCAGGTTTAAGGAGATAAAGATGCTCTTGGGCGAGACCCCCTGGGATCTGGACCAAAGGCTGAAGAGTACGATTCGCAAAGCCATTAAGACGTTGACAGATGGACAGCATCGTGCATGGTTTGTAGCATCACTGACATCACACTTAAGGACGACACTATCACAACAAAAATTTTCCACCCAGGCCAAAGCTTTGGAGATGGCAATGAGATTACATGAGACCCCTATACAAGACCCTAGGTTGGGAGTCCAACAAATCCAAGTGTAATTGCAAAATCTATGTCTAGAAATGCAAAGTTTGAAACAGGACAGGACACCTCAGCCGGAGGCGTGCGAGGAGGTATGGTGCATAAAATGCAAAGGACAAGGACACTACAAGGACCACTGTCCAGTGTTCGGGAACCACTTGGTAGGAGGAAGGCTAATCTCATCAAGACCTGAGGCAAAGGCAGGACCGAGTGCACCGCCTGCATTATGGTGCACAATCTGTTAGATAGGAGGGAAACACACTATAGATAATACACAGATGTCTCAGTAATTGTTTTGTAATTTCTGTAGGTTAGTAGGCCATGATCAATGCACCTGCCGAAGCTATGAAGTAATGATGGATTGGAATCCTACCTACAGGGTGTAGACTGAAATGTGAGCCCTCGACCCAAATGAAGGGACGGCGCATGCTAGATTTCACGGGCACGGTCGAGGTCGAGGCAGAATGGGACCAAGAAGGGGTCATGGATAGATAATTTGTTACAATTATGGAGGGCCAGGGCACTATGCCCGTGATTACACAAACCTGACAAGAACATCATGTTGGTATTGTACTCAGTTTGATCATGAGGCAGAAGACTGCCCTTCGCTGATAGCAAGGATGCGTGAAAAGGGGGTAGTAAAGCTCCCTCTGACTCATAATTTGCAGATGATGAGGTCTGAGGCGAGAGAAGAAGACCCAAATGTAAACATGATGCTCAAGAGCGGTATGACCACGGGCGATGATAAAGGGAAAAAGCCAGAAGGAAGTGCATGGGTTCACAAGGCTCCTACAAAGGAACTCGAATTTGATTTAGAACGCATGAAGGAGACATTCATGGAAACTAAGAAGAGCTTCACTGAGGCCTCCATTTTAAGTACTAAGGTGTAGGTTTTAACCCCGTACAGAAATTACCTACATACGAATTCTAAAACACAGAAAAATAAACAATGCGAGAGCATAACACATAAAACACATATACACAGAGGTTTTCCCACTGGATCCATACCTCTTGTGGAGTCTTATCCTCCAACGCTGATGAAGGTGACCTATAGACCAAGTAACATGCAGTTTCCACCACCTCTACCTAAAATTCCTGTCCTAACCCAACACCATTGAGCATGCTTCTTGCCCTTTCCATCAACTTCTTATTCATTCTTTCTGCAACTCCATTTTGTTGAGGTGTATATGCAATAGTCTTCTGCTATGCTATACCACAATTCTTACAGAATTATTCAAATTCCTTACTGCAAAAATCTCCACCATTATCTATCCTCAACACCTTTATCTTCTTCTCTGTCTGGTTTTCCACCAGAGCCTTGAATTCTTTAAACCTATCAAAGACTTCATATTTCTTCTTAAAGAAATATATCCATGTATTCCTTGAGAATTCATCTATAAATGATACATAGTACATATAATTACCCAATGATGGAACCTTCACAGGTCCAAACACATCACTGTGCACAACCTCTAATATCTGTTGCGCCCTCTTACTTCTAGAAGGGAAACTCACCATATTCTGCTTCCCATATACAAAATTTTCACATAAATCAAAATCCAGAGAGCTATTACTCATACCTTCTACCATACCTTTACCATGAAGTATTCGCAGGCCCTTCTCTCCAATATGTCTAAGCCTTTGATGCCACAGCATGGTCCTCTCTCTAGAGATGACTAGATTTCTTGCTCCACTTTTAGGAACCACGAAGTTGTTGCACCCATCAACAACAGTGCTACCTTGCAGCTTGTACAGAGTTCCAGTCCGAACTCCCCACATCAATACCAGTGCTCCTCGAACCATCTTGCAGGTATCCTTCTCGAACACTATTTTTACACCTACATCAGCCATCTTACTTACAGAAATTAGATTTCTAGCCAATGCAGGAATATGCAGAACACTCAGAAGTGTTCTACCCCTTCCACCTTGCAACTTCAACTTTACTTTTCCACGACCAGTGATTCTAGACTTCTTGTCATCCCCCAAGGAGACATCACCACCATCATATTTCTCATACTCGCAGAACCACTCCCTATGGGGAGTGAAGTGAAAGGATGCAATTGAGTCAATCAACCATGCCGCATGATCTACATGTGTACTTGAAGAAGCCAAGTACACATCCCCACTTTCATCTGAGGTGGTTTTTGCCTCTATAGAAGGAGCATCATTAGAGCCCTTTCCTTTATTAGGAGCTTTAGATTTACAGTCCCTTTTGAAGTGCCCTTCCTTTCCACATTTCCAACACACCACCTTTACAGGTTTTCCTAGATATTGATATCTCCCTCTAGATTTAGATCTCCCACTCGATGACTTATTTTTGTTTCTGTTATGGGACTGTCCTCATATAGACAAGGCATCACCATTCTGGCTCTCCATATTTCTGCGTCTCATCTCCTTCGTTAGCAAGGATGCGACTATTTCATCAAAATGCAAGGCAGTTGCATTGCTACCTATTGTAATAACCAGACTATCCCACAAATTTGGTAGAGAACACAACAAAATGATGCACTTATCTTCATCTGCATTTTTAATATCAACAGATGTTAACTGACTTACCACAATATTAAACGCATTCAGATGCTTTATCACCGAGTCTCCATCTTTCATCCTCAGGTTATACGACTTTTTCTGCAGGAACCATTTATTCACCGAAGACTTAGATTGGTACAAAGCCCTTAAGTTGTCCCACAAATCCTTTGTCGTAGCTTCCCCTGATACATTCAGCAATACTAAATCTGAGACACACAATCTTATTGTGCTCTTTGCCTTCCAAGCCAACTTCTTCCATTCTTCATCGGTCACTCCCATTGGTTTAGTACCTGGATCTACCGTGATCCACTGATCTTTATCCACCAACAGATCCTCCATCTTTAGTTTTCACAACTCAAAAATCTAACCATTAAATTTCTCGATCTTTATCTTTCCACCACTCGCCATCTTCTTTCACCACCATAATCGATCTCGCAGATCTCCCACTAAATAGGATCTATCACAGGCCTGAGCGAAACCCTCAGCAACAAAGGCATCCCCTTGAAGCCAAAATAGCTATGATACCAAATGTAGGTTTTAACCCTGTACAGAAATTACCTGTATACGAATTCTAAAACACAAAAAAATAAACAATGCGAGAGCATAACACATAAAACACATATACACAGAGATTTTCCCACTGGATCCCAAAACCGAGACTACCAATTGAAGCATCCAATACCATGGACTGAAAACCATTGCATCCAATACCATGGACTGAAAACCATCGCATCCAATACCATGGACTGAAAACTATCGCAGCCAATACCATGGACCGAAAAACCATCGCGTCCAAAAAACATGTGCAAAAATCAAGCACAAAACCATAGGTGGGTCCGTCGAACCTAACATAGGGTTCAAAATCAAAATTTTCCTGGGCGCTGCCTCAGACCCCATAGAGTGGGGTTACGGGTACCCCTCAAACCCCTTGTTAACTACGTGGAAAGAATATAACACAACCCAACATAAGGATAAACTAGAACCAAGGATGGATCCTTCAATGCTCACTACTTTTCTAGAGACATGCATGAAACTGCTACATGATAGCAAGGAAGTCAAAGGACTACAAGAACTTATCACTAGGTGTGTGGGGTCAAGAGAACCGTGCGTGGTCTAGAAACTTGGAAAGCATGCATTGCGCACAGGAAGGGAAATGAGGTTGACTACGCAAATTGACGAGTATGAAATGGATTAGGTAATCCTCGATCTAGGTTCAAACACAAATGTACTACCAAAGTAAACATGGGAATGCATGGGTACACCCACGCTATAATGGTCCCCTATTCAGTTACGAATGGCAAACCAACAAAAGATTTTTCCCATGGAAAGATTGCAAGGGGTAACAGTAGATATTGAAGGTGCGAGTGTGCAGGCGGATTTTGAAGTAATAGAGATTTTCGATGACAGTAATTCCTATCCCATGCTCCTAGGAATAGACTGGGCCATTGATATGAATGGAGTCATAAATCTGAAGAAGCGCAAAATGATCTTTGAGAAAAAGTCACTGTACGTAGTAGAACCACTAGATTCAGTCGAAGGAGCGCGTTACACTGAACCAGTGCGCGACGACGATAGTGATGATGATCTCGATTGTGTTTACAAGGTAAGTACATGAGAACAGGATTGGGTGAATCTGACTGTAGATGGAAGAATTTCGTGGGAGCATGAAAGCTCCTGCACTTCAGATTCAGACGAAGAAGTAAAACGATGGCAAAATCGGTTACACAAAGTAACAATGTTGAATTGCAACATGATGATTAGATCACTATGTTGCATGAAAATAGAGGCAAGGGAGCTACTGACATATGATGGATTCACAGTGGTGGATGAATTCCTGAGAAAATTTGAAAGTGCAGTACTAGAACATCAGTGGTTCGATGCGCTGAAGTGGGCACTATGCGCAACGCCCGCATGATGGTGGGGTACACATAAAAAGAAGTTTTGAAGACTGGCGCGACTGCAGAAGAATGATGTGCCTATGATTTGGGAAACCACAAATATGGCTAGTAGACAAATATGATGGACAAGATGATCCACGCATGCACCTCACGAAATGGACCAAGGTCTACGAGGAAGAGCCACAGCTTGAATGGGTACAATTATTCTACCATACCCTAGATGTCATACCCATGAATTGGTATACTGAGATGGAGCTCCGCCATGGTATGAGTGAATGGGATGTCTTGCACGATGATTTTTGTTAATATTCACATTTGAAGATCATTGGTCAGATACTATTGATGATGCGCTACAAGCAGTAAAAGCCGTTATCTTCAAAATACCACAAGAGATAGTGGAAGTACATTAGCCAGAATGGGTGACATAGTTAAGTAGCACACTAGAGTGTTATAACGTAAATGTCAAAGACGATGATGAGGACCCAAGAAATATTAATATTCTAGAAATAGAAGGATGTCGTGAGGTTCAAGGATGTTGACACCTAATCCTCATGATTGGGTGAATATAATGTAAATAGATAAATAAGTAATATGAATAGTCATCAAGAGATGAACTAAATAGTCTCTCCCTCATGTATTTAATGAAGACCTACCTGAAGGAATAAGTACGAATCAATTTTGGTTGAGGAGTTACTGCCTGGTCTGACATGGTATCAGAGCTAGCTCCATTTTTGGCATAGTCTTGTAACTCCCTTCTGCTAGTTTCATGCAGTCTGTCCACTGCTGGGCTCTTTGTCCCTGAGGACCCACGAAATATTAATATTACAGAAACAGAAGGCTATCGTGAGGTTCGAGGATGTTGACACCTAATCCTAATGATTGGGTGAATATAATGTAAATAGATAAATAAGTAATATGAACAGTCATCGGGAGATGAACTGAACAGTCTCTCCCTCATGTATTTAATGAATACCTACCTAAAGGAATAAGTACGAATCAATTTTGGTTGAGGAGTTACTACCTGGTTTGACATGGTATCAGAGCCAGCTCCATTTTTGTCATAGTCTTGTAACTCCCTTCTACTAGTTTCATGCAGTCTATCCATTGTTGGGCTCTCTGTCCCTCTGTCCCGTCCACAGTCACTACCACTGTCTAAACACTGCACATAGACCAGTCCGCCCTCTATCGGTTCTTCTCATTGGTCTAGCTAGTATTGCTGGGAACCATGTCACTGAATAGTAGGTGCATGCATGGTGAGATTCGAACCTTGGACTTTCTAAGGTCATGCACATAATTCCTGTTGGGATCTTGGATATCATGGATCAGATACATGAGATTATTCATCCACGCTATCTCCATTCCATCGAATGAATATCTGCTACGTTGGTAATGAAAAAAATAGACATCAGGAAGTGTACACTACCATCGGAGAAGAATAACTCATTTTACCATCTATGCAGTAGAGAAATCCTCCAATGACGATTCACACGTACAACAATTGCAGACAATATCTTTGCTACTAAGAGTAAATGTGAAAGAGTGAACCATTTTTTTTAAGCTGCATTAAAATTTTGATTACTGTTGTAGCCCGAAATATTTGTAGAGGCGTTTACAGAATTTTTATGTGGAGTTGGAACAAGTCTACCCTAACAAAAGCGCACTAACGTTTCCAGTAATTTTTTCCTGACTCGGACATTATTTCCCTAAACTAAGTGAAAAGAAGACGTCACTTAGTGGGATTCAGAAAAATCAAAGTCGGAAGACATAGCAGAGGTATTTCTTTCTATTCAAAATAACTTCTTTAAAATAAGCGAAATTTACCAAAGTGTTGAGCTTGTTAATTGTTCATAACATTTTTAAGAGGTATATGCACAAAAACTTAAAAAATCCAAAATCAATTTTTACAGTACACAGATTTTTGCCAGCAGAAGTATTTTTTTTTATAGAATGCATTCATTCATATCCATGGTAGGAATAGTTCTCACTGGCAAGGAGAACTATCTTGAATGGTCCTGGATGATAAAACACACCCTCATTTTCAATGAGTTGTGGAAAGGAATGTGTGTCGAAGACGGAGACAATGAACCAGTACAACCTACCTCAGACAAAGAGCTCATCATTTGGGAAAATAAGAATAGAAAAGCTTATGCATTAATCATAGCATCTATAAATGAAGAGGTGAGTCGCCTTATTTTGTCAGATTCAACTTCCTTTGAAGCCTTACAAAAGCTGAAAGAACTCTATGACTCACATTCTGCACTTGAAGTTGTTCAACTCATGATTAAACTCTTCACTCTTGAACTACAAAATAATGATCCTCTTGCTCTTGCATCTGAAGTAAAGTCTATAATGCATGATATCAAATCCACTAAGGTTGAATTGGATATTCCTCTTATCACTTTTCTCAAGGCACTTTATCCTACTTACTCCAATTATCTTGAGTCATTGTAAGCAAATGGAAATCTCAAAGATATCACCTTTGACTCTCTTGTGAAAAAGTTTGCTGAAAGAGAGAAAGCTTTTGGAAAGAAGATAGCCCCTGAATCTTCTGAAGAGGCTATGTGCCTTTCTCATAAAGAAAAGCATCCTACTCAAGATTCTACAAGAGGAAGAGGTGGTCGAAGAGGAAGAGGAAGATGTTTCAGAGGGAGGGGGCCAAACATTCTCAAAGAGAAAAGGCAGATTTTCACTACATTCGTTGCAAAAGAAATGGATCACATGATGCCTCTACATGCAAGCTACCATGGGACAAAATTGAGAAGTAAAGAAACCAACAGAAAGGTAAAACTGATGATACGAACAAAGTTAAAGCACTTGAATTTGCTCACTATGTTGTGGCACAATGTAACATTGGAGTAATGAAGATTTATTTAATGCTTCACTTGCTTCTTGGAAAAATGATTGGTTGCTTGATTCAGGAGCAACTTGCCACATGACTCATAGAAAAGATTTTTTTGAATAATTTACTGACAATGTTGATGGATCAGTATACCTTGCAGACCAATCAAAAATTAAGCCATCAGGGCTTGGCACAATCAGGCTTAAATTGCTTGGTCTTCTAGACTTTCTTCTACATCATGTTCTATATCTCCCACAACTCAAGAGAAACTTGTTTTCCTTAGTCCACATCCACCACAAGGTCACTCCATTCATATGTTTGATGGAAAGCTTGAGGTAAGAAAAGCATCTGACCAATCACTTGTCATGAGGGGAATAGAAGAAGAAAGGCTTCTCAAGCTGCAAGGAACCTCTGCTCATGCACAACATTTCTCATACAATTGTCATCATGAAGAAGGTACACTTCCATAAATTTTATTATGGCATGCTAGATTTGGACATTTGAATTATGACAGCCTCTGCTTGTTGAATAAAAATGGTGTTGCTGGTTTGCCTACGATTCCTAGGAAATTTAAGCAATGTGATGCTTGTATTCTAGGAAAGTATAGCAAACAGTCTTTTCATGATTCACATTCAAGAGCACATATAAAACTTGAATTCATTCATTTAGATTTATGTGGTCCAATGCCTATTCCTTCTGCAAATGACAATAAATATATGATGACATTTATTGATGACTACACCAGAATGTGTTGGGTTTATTTATTGAAGAACAAATCTGATGCTTTTCAAACATTCAAGAATTTTTATAAATGGATTGAAAATGATGCACAATCTCATATTAGGTCTATTCGCACTGATAATGGAAAATAATACACATCAAATGAATTTGAAAACTATCTTTGCCAACATGGGATCAAACATCAAACAACTGTACCTTATAATCCCAAACAGAATGGTGCAGTTGAAAGAATGAATAGGACAATCTTAAATATGGTGCAATCAATGCTCTTCTTCAAAAATGTAAAGATAATGTTTTGGGCTGATGCTGTTCTATGTGCTACATTTATAAAGAATAGATGTCCATCTAATGCTATTAGAAACAAGACTCCATATGAAATGTGGTATGTGAATGTTCCTTCAGTAAAGCATCTCACGGTCTTTGGTTCCACCTGTTATGCCTTGATACCAAAGGTACATAGAAATAAACTTGGTGCTAGAAGTCGTAAGTGTATCTTCTTGGGGTATTCAAACACCTCCAAAGCATATCGTCTCTATGATGAGGTAAATAAAAATTTTGTTGTATCTAGAGATATAATTTTTCTTGAATCATCCAAAACTGACCATGTTGTTGAGCAGTAACTTGATCGTTTGGATAAATTCGCAAAAGCAAAATCATTTCAAGAATTTGATAATCAGATTCCACATCTTGAAGGGGGGATTCCAATACTAGATCAACATGTGGAATCTTCTTTTGAAGAACACTCTCCCCCACATGAAACTCCAACAACAGATGATGCTTTAAGTGATGTGATTGATAGAATTGGGAGACTCAATCTTGATTCAGTCCCAACTAAATTAATGGAGCAACCTAGACCATCTGAGAAAGGTCCCCTAAAGTGGCTGACAAAGACACTTGAAAGTGTTCATCCTGATGAGGTTGGAAAGACAGGAACTAGAAATTCAAACTGGCAAAATGGAGGTGATGTGGATGAATCTAATTCACCTATTGATATGGATGTTTCTTATGATTGTGAATTGAACTTGTCTACAAATTTTGAACCAACTTCCTTCAAAGAAGTTTCTTCTCATGATGAATGGAAAGAAGCAATTCAAAAGGAGTATGATTCCCTCATAAAGAATGACGCTTGGAAGCTGGTTGATCCTCCATTAGGAACCAAACCAATTGGCTGCAAGTGGGTCTACAAGAACAAGTATAAAGTTGATGGTCACTTAAAAAGAACAAATATAGGCTTGTGGAAAAAGGTTTTGCACAAAAGGAAGGGGTTGATTATGAGGATACTTTTTCCCCCACAGCAAAATTGGCTACCATCCAGACACTCTTTGCACTAGCAGCTCAGAACAGTTGGAAAGTCCATCAAATGGATGTAAAAACTTCTTTCTTAAATGGAGATCTAAAAGAGAATGTTTTTATGTCTCAACCTGAAGGATTTGTTGTGAAAGGACATGAACATAAAGTATGCAAACTTGTGAAGTCCTTGTATGGCCTCAAACAAGCACTGTGAGCCTAGTATGAAAAACTAACTGAGCATCTTCTGAAACTCAATTTCAAACATTATGATCTTGATGATGCAACTTTATTTGTAAAGAAAGTTAGCAAAATAGTTGTATATCTTGTGGTATATGTAGATGATCTTTTGATGACAGGGAACAGTGAAAGCTACATTGCATCCATAAAGAAGGAATTGGGGAAAAGTTTTGAAATGACTGATTTGGCTATGTTCATTACTATCTTGGCATTGAAGTAACCCAACATTCGAAGTCCATATTTATTTCTCAAAAGAAATACATTGGAGATCTATTGAATAGGTTTGGCATGACAAATCCAATCCTCTTACTACTCCAATGGAACAAAACTTAAAGCTCACATCTATTGAAGGAAAAGAATTTGAGGATGCAACAAAGTATAGATAGCTTGTAGGAAGTCTCAAATACCTAACTACTACCAGACCAGAGATTTCGTTTGCTGTTGGAATCCTCTCCAGGTTTATGAAAAATCCTTGTGAGGGACATTGGTCTGCTGCAAAAAGAGTTCTAAGGTACTTGAAGGGAACTCAAGACTTTGTAATCAAGTATACACAAGTGGACGACTTCAGCTTGATTGGATATTTTAATTTAGACTTCGATGGAGACAAAGAAAATGGGGTATCTACTTCAAGATATGCTATGAATCTTGGATCAGGAGTTGTCTCCTAGAGATCACGCAAACAATCAGTTCCTATAGATTCCACAACATAAGCAGAATATGTGGTAGCAGCTAAAGAAACAAAAGAAATTGTGTGGCTCAGGAAAATTCTTGAAGATTTGCAGGTAAAATAGGTACAATCAACTCCACTCATGATGGAAAATACCTCTGTAATAAAGTTGGACAAAGAACCCAAAGTTCCATGATCAAACGAAGCACATCAATACTAAATATCATCTAATTCGACATCATGTTGAGGCCAAAACAATCCATCGCCATCATTGTTCCACAAATGAGCAAATTACAGACATCTTCACCAAAGTGCTTGGAAGAGAAAAGCTTGAACGATTCAGAATGATGCTTGGACTCACCAACATCCCTTTAGATTAAGGGGGGGAATTTTGACACCTAATCCTCATGATTGGGTGAATATAATGTAAATAGATAAACAAGTAATATGAACAGTCACCGAGAGATGAACTGAACATTCTCTCCCTCATGTATTTAATGAAGACCTACCTGAAGGAATAAGTACGAATCAATTTTGGTTGAGGAGTTACTACCTAGTTTCACAGAGGACCATCAATTGAGCATCCCGACATCACCATGCTACTAAAAACAAAGCAGGTAAACATTGGAATGGAGGTAGAGCTGAAGTACGCAACACTTGGGGACTATTGGGACAATGCCACAGTGGATAAGGTCACTGAGTTACTCTTGAATACAAAGACTTGTTCCTAACCAAAATTACGGACTTAAAAGGGATCATTGGCGATTTAGGGATGATGAAGATCACCCTGAAACCCGACGCGAAGCTAGTTAAGCAGTGGCCTTACTGCTTGAATCCAAAGTATAAAGAAAAGGTCTGTGATGAA
Source organism: Pinus taeda (assembly GCA_000404065.3). NCBI lineage: Eukaryota > Viridiplantae > Streptophyta > Pinopsida > Pinales > Pinaceae > Pinus > Pinus taeda. The sequence continues at coordinate 278,739 of APFE030941504.1, forward strand.
TTAGACAAAATGCTCACAGGAAAAATTATTGAACCAGTGGAAGAATCTGTTTGGGTGAGTCTTATGGTAGTATAAGAGAAAAAACAGAAGGGTAAAATAAGAATATGCGTAGACCTCAAGAAGTTGAACAACACCTGTGTACACGATCCATTCCCAACACCATTCAAAGATGAAGTACTGGAGAATGTTGGTGGCCAAGAAGTATATTTGTTCATGGATGGGTTCTCAGGGTACCATCAGATCAAGATCGCACTAGAAGATAGGAGCAAAATGACCTTCACAATAGAATGGGGCTACTTTCAATACACCATTATGCCATTTCGACTGAAGAACACACCAGCTATATTTTCGCGCATCGTGGTAGCCACATTCAAAGAATACATCCACAAGTTTTTAAAGGTCTATCTAGATGATTGGACTGTCTTTGGATTAGTTAAGCACCATGTATTGAGCTTACGCTTGAAGCTGGATACTTGCCGCCAACACCAGATTGTGTTGAACCTTAAGAAGTGCACATTCCTCATTCCCTTTGGAAACCTACTGGGACATGTGGTCTACAAATAGGGACTGGTGGTGGACCCTACAAAGATTGTTGTTATCCTAAATTTGGAAGCACCGCAAAATGTTAAACAACTGTGCACTACCTTGGGACACACTGGATACTATAGGAAGTTCATCAAAAGTTATGCCCAAATAACCGCGCCAATGTAAAAGCTATTGAAAAAAGATGTTACATATTTGTTCGAATGATGATTGCATGAAGAGTTTGGATGTCCGGAAGGGGAAATTGGACTCCACTCCAATCCTGGTCTTCTCAAAATGGGATGTGGAATTTCATGTACATGTTGATGCATTGTGTATCGCATTGGGAGCCGTGCTCACATAGGAGGGCATAAAGAGCGTGGATCACTTGATCGCTTTTGCGAGTCGAAGATTTTCCAAAGCAGAAAAGAACCTCTCTACCATTGAGTGTGAGGGGTTGGCAATGGTGTACGTGCTCCAAAAATATTGACACTATTTACTCGAGGGACATTTCAAGATGTATACCAACCATTCTGCATTGAAATACCTGGTGAATAAGCCTGTGTTGGGGGGGCGCATATGCATATGGATCTTACTATTTCAAGAATATGATTTGAAGTCATAGTCAAGCCGGGATGACTAAATGCAGGGCCATATCACTTGTCGTGAATTGAGATGGGAAAGGAACCCACAAATTTGGAGGAGGGACTACCTGATGCACAGCTCTTTGCAGTACACGTCGCAGATGGACACTTTGAAGATATAATTTTCTAACAACAGGGATTGCACCGAAGGAATACTCAATCCAACAGAAGAAGTAATTCATGGTGTGCATGGAAGAATTTTCTGTCATCGTGAGGCACCTCTACAAGATGGGCAATGATGAGATATTGCGAAGACATGTACCTAAATTTGAACGAGGTTAGATCCTCACGGAAGCACATGGGGGCACTGTAGGAGGACACTATGCAGGATGCGCGACCGCACAGAAGATTCTTTGTGCTAGGCTATGGTGGCCAACCTTGCACTAGGATTCGAAAGCACACTGTAAGGCCTACGATATATGTCAAAGGACTAGAAAACCATCACAAAGGGATGAGATGCGTGTTACACAGTAATTTGTCACCGTTTTTCACCGTCCCTATTACCCCTCTCCTGCACCTTGGAGGACACATTCCGGAACTTGTGAGAAGTGACAAGACTTGAAACCACTTGCATCATTCCCCTCTGAACATGAGCTTCATATGCCCTGAAGACATCTCCAGCAGCTTGCCCTTAAAAATAGCCCTTTTTACATTAGCGCTGGCCCACTGTGTTCTACCCGTGCCAATGGGGAAAATCCTATAAAAGGGGCACGCCATTAGCGCTCTGTCCCAGAGTCGCAATCACGCCAACCTTTTTGGGCAAAGATTTTAGCCAATCAACCTCCGAAAGTTCTATCCAACTCATTCACCAACTAAATCTATGTTAAGTGAAGATGGTTTGGCTTCGAATCTCCTTGAATGGGAAGTAGTTTGCCACCATTCCATAGAAGTTTCCAAGTGATGAAGCCAAATCCATTATTGTTGTGATTGATCTTATCCCTTCCTTTTCATATATAAAATCTTGTCTCCATGACTTGAGCAAGCTAGTTCTAGTTCTAGTGGTAGTAATACTTGTGCTAAAAGGAAGATATCAAGAGATTAGAGTTGCAAGAGCCTTCTTTGTGTCCATAAGGCTTAACCTAAGTGAGGAGATCTTTTCACCAAAGAGAGAGAGGCTTGTCCCTCATCCCTTCAAGCTTTGCAAGACTTGTGTAGCTGAGTACCCAACTAAAGGAGGACTTGACGTCAGGATGCTGGTTGTATTCTCCTTTGTTGATTATTAATAATAGATGACTATCATTATCGTTCCACTCTCATTGTTGTAATGATTTATGTTGAGTTATATCCTTCCTGACTGATGTATAATTGCATTTATTAGATTTCATGCTTGTGTTTGTGTTGTTCTCTTTGTGTGCAGGTGTCCATTCATGGAAATAGTGGAGGATTGTGACCGGCCAAAGCAAAGGAGCGCGGGCGACGTCTCTTCTACGAACGAAAGCGTTGGAATCCAAGTAGGTCTTCATCACCTACCTTTTATTTGCAATTAGGGACTTGCGTAATAGCATTGTTTGATTGTTGCTAGACCCGTTCTGGGCTAGTAGGGATTGGCTCTATCCGTAGAGGGGATTTACCTCTCCAACAATGCCACTAAATCCACAAATGATAGTGCAGCTGTTTGAAAAATGGGCAATCAACTTTGTGGGCCCAATCAAACCTCAAGGAAAGACGGGTATGGGATACATCATCACCGCGACAAAGTACTTGACATGACGGGCAGAATTGCAACCGGTCAAGGATTGCATGACCGCTACGGCTACGAAGTTTTTGTTCAAAAATGTGTTGACACGATTTGGTTGTCAAAAAATCTTAATGAGTGATTGCAAAACACATTTCCTTAATGAAACTAGTAGCACACTCATAGAAGAGTTCCAGGTGTATCATAAAAAAAGTACACCATACCACCCACAACCTAATGGGATAGTCAAGGCATTCAACAAAATACTGGAGACTGTGCTAACCAAAGTATGTAACGCACAATGAAATGAGTGGGACCTAGGCATACCTATCGTCTTATCACCATATAGGACAACATGCAAGAAATTGATGGGGCAGACACATTTCTGGTTAGTCTATGGCACAGAAGTTGTCATGCCGATGGATTACATCCTACCTAGTATGTGAATAGTAGCACTCATAGGCATGATAGGCCATGAAGCTCTAGAAGAAAGGTTCGCACAATTAGAAGAACTCAAGGAAGAATGGCTTCTGGCTGGATTTCATCAGCAGGTAGAAAAGCAACGTGAAAAGGCCTGGCATGACCACTATATCAAGTTACGCAGCTTCAAGGTAAAGGACTTAGTACTGCTGTATGATAGTAAGTTTGAAAAATTTCTACGAAAATTCAGAATGCACTAGCTGGAACCATATGTGGAAAAGGAGATCACAAAAAGAGGTGCAGTCCAGCTAGTCAAAGTAAATGGAGAACCCTTCCTAGGCAAAGTAAACAACAGTCACTTGAAACCCTACACGGGTGGGCCGACTCTCTGACTAACTGGCCGAAGCATAGTTTTCGCAACCTGAGGAGTCGAACGAGGGTGCGAGACTATAAACACATGCACCATATGCTAGTACCAAGGGAAGGATGTGATCCAGAGGTGAATGATTTAGAAGGAAGAATGTAGCAAGTCCAGCAAACCGCAGAACAGTGTGTTGCAGACCTCCGAGCAGTATGGGACCAGTTGGAGGGGCTCCGTGCCAAAATCGCCACACCAACAAAATGACTTGGGATGAGTCATGATGATTATGTTGGGGGCCTATTGGGAATGGAATCCCCCCATATCATGTTTTCGGGCTCAAAGCCTAAGTTTTAGTCAAATGTATTGTATCACTCCATGAATTACGGGGACAGAGCGCAAAGTATTGGATGAGTCATAGGGTTTTCTGCCCTAAGCATTGTAATGTAATGTAAAGTCATGTCGGCCTACCCATCATCTGCAGACCATGGGATTGTATAAATAGAGAAAGGCTCTAAGTTGTAAAAAGGTAGTGAGAGAATAAGAAAGAGGAATACGCATGGTTCAAGCATAGAGTAAGAGTTTAAGTGTATTGGGTCATGGTAGTAGGAAGAGGCTCTGTAGCTAAGTGCGCAAAGGCCTAGTAGAGTTTTTAGTTGAGTGCGTAGACCCCTGCAGCTGAGTTCGCAGGGCGGTGTCGAGTCTATAATCTTGATCGAAGAATAATAAAGAGAAGTTGATTCCTATTTCTATGTATCTGCTTATGCATTTCCTTCTTTACATTTATATTTCTTTATTTATCGCACGCACTAATATTACTGATGAATATGTTGTAATAATCATTAGTATTACACAAATAAGTTAAGTAATCGGGTAATAACAGATTAAATAGCAAGGAACTTGGGTATTATATGGGTTGCACCCCAAGTAGGGTTGCACGGAAGCAACATCACAAGTTGTGAAGGAATAACAAGTGCGCGTAACGATGTGAGTGCCGGGTCAAACCATGGGCCTCCAAAAGCTCATTAGACACGCCCAGGGTGTAGAAACTTGGTTCTAGCACCCTCCCATAATACTTTGGGTGAGACCTCAGTCCGCACTCCACAAACTGTTGCCGAAAGGGCTAGTAGTACTGGGATTTGCTTGGCTAAATCACCTTTGGACCTGGGCCAGGCCCATACAAGCCAACACTTCTCATTTTCATTAAAGAAATTAGAAATACATAAGAGTGCTTGGTTACAATGCCTCTGCTTGAAAAATGCTTAGCTATCTTGAATAAAAAATCTGAATCCTAATGAGGCTCTAGGCCTCTTGATTTATACAACTGAAGTTACCAACAACTTCCTTGAATTTAGGGAGGCTTCGCCCCAATATCGAGATCAACTGGTCTTTATCTATCACTAGCTTGGTTGCCAAAGAACTTCATGACTCGGCTGCTTGCAACTCCGAGCAGATGAGATTTGATTGAGGAATCTTCGAGTGAGTGAGGAGTTAAGAAGGGAGATTCTATCTCCTAGAATCCCTCTTGCTTGTCTCCATTCAAGTTCCTACACTTTAATTAGCCAAAATTTCCTCCAAAACCTGCAATCAATGCACATTAGACCACTAGACATGACATCTCAACTTTACTCTCCTTGTTAAGAAAAATATAATTAAAACATGTAAATAATGATGAGAAAAGTTGATATTAGTAAGCTAGAGGTGCATTAAGGTTCATATAATTTACCCATTGATTAGCCTCATCACATTCCTATAGCATGAGAGTGTCAAGAGCCTCCTATATGATGGAAGGCCTATAACATGATAGATCTAGATGTTAAGTGGTCAAGAACATCAGTGGGACGCAGGGGCTAGCTACTTGAAGAGTTGGGATGGTTCTCAAGGGTTTTGTAGCTAATGTGGAATGCATGTTTGTTTTGTTTTTGTCAATTCCATTTCATTAAGGTCACATAGGAGTTTGATTCTAATCATAGTAGCCTCTCGTCACATGTTTACCCCTATTAGTCGATTACTTGGGTGGATGTTGGAGGAGGGTTTTACAATAATCATAAACTATAACTAATCAAGGAATCTTAAAATAAACATAATGAAAAATATATATGGGAAAGAAACAAATATTTGTATTAATAATGAAGAAGAGGAGAATTACAACCAAGTCCTGATGTTGAAAGCCTCCTTCCAATTATCCTCAATCAAAATCCTTGCAATGGATACATGGACATCATGTAAGTATAGTTCAAAGGTCTAAAAATTGCAAGCCCTTTCCTATTGAGTGTACTCTTTATACATGCCAAGAATGGGAAGTTGAGACCCAATTTGATAGGGTGAGATCCATAATAAGGGGAATGGGATTGATTATGGTAGGGGATGAGACCCATCATGATAGATATTCAAGCTTGTGTCCTCATCACTTTGGATAGATACCTTCACGAGGCTTCTCGAATAGAAGCTTCATTTAATTTTTTCAATTTCTACCTCTGTCAAAATATTGGGACACATTTAATGAGGGAAAGTTGCAATGACATCACAAGTCATTAGTCATGCATGGTGCTACTATCATATTTTGTGATATTTTCACTAGTGAGGATCTCCAAAAATAAGATTTTTAAGGTATTTTCATAAAATTCTTATCTTCCATAGAGAGTTATTTATTTCATTTTTCTAAGGGATTCACGACAACATTTCATTGGATAAAGAAATATCTAGATTTGGCATCATTTTCATGGATTTGACAAATTTATTTGTAAACGATTTCCCCCTTAAGTACAAATTTAGGAAGGGTATGATGGTTGAAGTACTTTATCATGCAAAGGTAAGTATCAAGGAATCAATGATTGGATACCTGCAAGTCAACAATCAAGGAATTATAGTACAATATTGTCTTATGATCATCAATGAGGTAGGAATTTCCATACTCATAGTGCAAGTATCTCAAAAGTAAAGTAAAGTAAAGTATCCATGCTACAATCTTGAATACTCAAAAATCCATGCAACCCGGATATATCAAATAAGATCCAAGGTATTCATCCCTATTCATCTATAACATGATTCTAACCATGTGAATAAATGTCTTGAAATAAAACATGATAGAAACCATTTGATTACCATCCATTCATGAGGATCATTAACAGATGTGAGAAAAACCACCAATAATGACAATGGCCTTCAAGGTAATCTAATAATACAATCTATGAGGTGTGAATAAATGATTTGAAGTCGAACACCAATAAAATCATTCGATCTAAGGTCAATGACAAGAACCTTTCGTTGCAACTGAGTAAACCTATCATTAATTCATGTCAGCTCCAAGGTATTGAAAGGAGGTTTCTAGATCAACTTCCTATATAATGTGTTGAAGTCAATAAGAAGAAAACCCATCATAGTAGGGCCCACAACACGAAACACCTATTAATTTTTGAAGAATAAGTTAGGAGAGATTCAAGACTAACTCATGGATGCCCGACACACAAGAAGGTTTTAAATATTGTAAAGAAATTTTAACTGAGGTTGGACTTCTCTTGAACATATTAGCAACACAACATTTGACTTGGTAGCATTTGACTCAACATAGGACCAAGGACCAATATCAAGACTTTAAGTGATGTAAGATAAAATGAGAGACAAATGAATTTCTCAACACTCACATAAAAGAGTGACTAAGTTTCATGTTGAAGAGTGACATACTGCCTTTTCAAATACAAAAAATAAATGTTCCTTTTCCATTCCCCCCCACCATTACTAGCAAACACCTCTTTATTTTTATAGAATCTTGAGAAGGATAACATATGCTTCTCATATAAGCTCATCCTACATATAAGTCCTTTGAAGTATTTTTAACGAACCCTAGGAAGGAGTGGCTCAATATCATCATGATTGACAAGTCGTTCATTATTTACGGTTTATGAGTCCATTGAAGATGTACTTGATTTATTTTTCACATTTAGATAGTTGGAAAAAAAAATGGAAAGGAAACTCCATAATGTCAATTTTCATAAATTTAGTCTCTCCAGGCCGAAAAAGTATAAAATAATACAAGAGAGAACTCTTTTAGTCATGATTGAATAAAGTATTCCTTTTTAGTAAATAATTTACCCAGTCCAGAAAAGCATTAGAATTATGTTGGGTAAATGTAGAAGTATCTCAAATGTAAAGTATGGAAATATGAAAAAATCCATATCAAAGTAAAGTCATGGCCACTAGATATCCATTATGGACCCATGCTACAATATTGAATACTCGTAACAACATGCAACCTGAATATATCAAATAAGATCCAAAGTCTTTATCCCTATTCATCTGCAATACAAATCTAACCATGTAAATAAATGTCTTGAAGTCAAACATGGTAGAAACCATATGATTACCGACCATTAATGAGGATCATTAACATATGCACAAAAAACCACCAATAATGACAATGACCTTCAAGGTACTCTAATATAATCTATGATGTATGAATAAATGATTTGAAGTTGAACACCAATAGAATCATTTGATTAAATGTCAATGGTGAGAACTTGTCATTGAAAGTGAGGAAATATATCATCGTGGAATGCTGGCTCCAAAGTACTAAAAGGAGGTTTCTAGATCAACTTCCTATACAATGTCATGAAGTCGATAAGAATTGACCCATCACAGGAGGGCCCATGACATGAAACACCTATCAAGTTTTGAAGAAAAAGTTAGGAGTGATTCAAGACTGACTCAGGGACAACTGACACGATAGAAGGTTTTAAAGATTGTAAAGTAATTTTAGTTGATATTGGACTTTACTTGAACTATAACCACCCCTGCCATATTTACTCACTTTCACCAGCTTTCCTAGGGTAAACATGAGCCGAGAGATACTATCACATGACTAAACCTCCTAAGTACAATTGAGGGAGTGGAATTGACAAACCAAGACTTTAGTGAACTTCCTCAAGAGCTACAAGACCCCTAAGAGCTAAACCACCCCTCCAGGTGCCCAAATGTTACATCAGATTTCTTTTTCACTAACCTAAAATCTCAATCGCATGAAAAATACTACATACATGTGATTATAGGCTTCCAATCGCAAGAATAAAACTACAATCATGCAATTGTAGTCCTAATTTCCTAGTTCCATGCCTGCAACTGCAGAATTTGTGCCACCTTTTTAAGGCTAGTCTCCTGATCACTGCCCAAAACTAGATGAAACTTTCCAAAAGAAATAATGACATAAAGAAAAATCCACTAACATGAAACTTAATCAAGTACTTGACCTAACCTATACTAACCATGACAGAAATTTCATCAAACACATTGTGAACATGTAATCTACAGGTTATAAATGCATATTTGAACAATGGGTTCTCATACTTATTTGAGAATCTATTGTAGCCACTACAACACCACCCAAATTTTTGGGCATATTCAAAATTTTGGGTGCCCCAACACTCACCCCAAGGTGCTAGGGCTTCGATAAGGCTTTCAGCCAAGTACACCTCCCGTGATCCTTCCTATCAAGCCATGTTGATGCACCCACTTAATCTTCATGCATTACATATGCACGTCATGTTTTACCCCAGCTAAGAACCTTATGTTTGCATTAGGGTCAGGAGGTTTGTTGTTGCAAGGAGCATGGAAAGCCCCATGACTTTGAAACCTATCTTCCTATGATGTTCATTGTTAATTGGTGGAGGCACTCTGTGTGGACTTACAGGGCTTCAAGTCGACTCTCATTTTGTTTTCCATATTAGGGTTTGGGAGAAACCCTACATTGTCATAGAGTGAGGGCACATTCTCACCCACATTTTCTAGCACCATGGGAAGAACCATTGTGTATCATGTCCCCTAGGTTCATGGTGCCTCCCCCCCCCATCTCAATTGTTGTCTTTCTTTCGCACCCTCAAAAACCTAATTTGACATGGCTAAATATCCTCACCCCTAATAAAACATGATCATTAAGGTTTCAAGTCACTCACTCCATATGTACACTGTCCCCATGTGAAACACGAATATGATAGCCATTGGTGGATGGTAGTTCCAATGAGTACCTAGTTAAAATTCGTCTCAAATAAAATTGGAGCATGACTTGCTCGACCCACGCAATCCATAACACCTTAATTTGGATTATTTATGGTGCATGTTGCTTGAATAAATTAGTTCTTTTTTTTAATTATTCTCTTTCATGCTCACACATGGAAATATCGTTATGACAAGATGACTTGTCCTCATTCCATATTTTGCAGTGAGTTAGCTGAGGAAGCCACATATATGCTTTCATAAATACAACAGCGACATTAAAGACCCCGCTAATGCAAAGATGGTGGCTTTAATGGACCAGATGAACCTCACCTCGACATGAAACTAGTCAAGCTCCTTGAAGTTATCTCCAAAGCGTCGTATTGGTTCATAACCATAAAGACAATATTAGGGGCCTTTCGATAGCCCATTATAGTCTTAGATCATCACAAAATGTGTGGGGAAGTGCACAACAATGTTATACCAGAAACAAGGTTCGTTATGTGTATATACCACTAATGTGATGTCAAAGAAAGTGCCATGCAGCCCACACCCCAAAGGCCTGCTAGCACTGTGTTAGGGTAGCAGGTTGAAAGGAGAAATCATAATATGCATACACATGAATAGGTGTATGACCATCAGACATGGTGATACCAGAAAATCGATTAGGAGGGAACAACACAGTGAGAAGGTTCACCCAAAAGGTGTTGTGAGGTTCTACATATCAATTAACAAAGAGTCTAATGAGAGGCATTTGCTTTCAAAGGATCGGAAAACATGAAGCGCATTTCCAGAAATCACGTCAGTGGTTGTGCCAGGGTTATTATCCAAAATTAAGTGTGTAGTAAGTATACCTACACACTCTCTGCAACCAAGCATTGGTTTCTTTGGAAACATTGAAATGCAAATGCCAACTTTAGGATGGAATACATGTGATCGGTGGAAAGACTTTCCCATAATGACTGGTGGACAACACGAATTTAAAAAATTAGAAAGTGTTGAGCCATTTTATTGCCACAAGAATGTCTCTTAATATATATGTTGCGAGATTGAGCAGAGAATGAGCATCTCTGCAATGTGAAGGTTTAACAAGACACGTGCCATGTCACTTTATACAAAACAACAGTGAATTAAAAAAAAATGATGCACATGGTACCTGAGCATTATAGAGATGCCCACACAGAGGCCGAAGTCACGCTCTTGTCGGAGGATGATAACCCACGGAGGGGATGAAATGAACTTACTATCAATTATGCTTCCAAATCTGGAGGAAACATGGGCAAGGTTTGGCAAGAGTTCTCATAACCTCGGTGGCAGAACTATTAACATGAGTGATTTCCTGTGACCATACAACACAGGCCTTCAGTAAACTCACAACATGACAAGATCAAGCCTATTGCCTGCTGTCAAGACTGCAGCCGCATAAAATCACTTAGAGAAAAGAAAATATTGTGCATGAGATCCATTAGGGAGCAAGAAGATACATTCCAACACTCTTTCAACATTCCCAAGTTTGCTGGCAGGATCCTAGCCACATAAGAATGAAATCACACGTTTCATTTTAGGCTGCCTTCTAGGATCAAGATTGTGATACCAGGCTCAAAAGTGAATCTTTTTCTTACACCATTCACCATGTCTAACTCCTCACCCTCAGGGAATGACCAAAAGTATGACCTTGCTCAATATGCGACTGTGTGATTAATAGTCACTAAGTCACACTCGAAGACCTCAAGCGGGTGCCAAGGATATGCGACCTGCATTGCTTTGCGACTTGGTGACCATTAGGTGGTCGCACTTTCAACTAATTCATTGGGTCGCGTTACAATTCCTTAGGCGAGCTTCCTAAAAGTGTGACTAGCCATTAGATCTAACCATGCGACCTTCACTAAGTTCTGATCCCACATAGGTCGTGAGGTTGCATTTTTGTGCCTAAGTGAAAGAAGCCATAGATGCGACATTGTTATAGACATTTTTGGGCACTTCAACCCCAATCATAAATGTCCATAAACTGAGGGCTCCTATGTCCCTAAAAGTGTTGTTTCATTGCCTAAAGAAACAAGGTCAGCTGATTACATCATCTCCCAAAAGTTCTCCACTGAAAACTGCTCATAAATGGTCAAAACTGGACCATACTGAAAGCCCAGTGTAGAGGGTGTGATGCATATCACCTTCCCAGTGTACCAGGTGCGATGCATACTGAATTTCTCCTCTGTAGGGTGCGATGGTCGGGAATGGATAAATGGCAGGGACAAAATGCGAGGTAGAAGATCATGGAATCTTCCAGAAGCTTCCCCTCTGACACTTGCCTCTCTATTTTTGACCAGGGATGAGTAAGAGATCATCATTCTCCAAGTGGAAGCAGGAACTATCAGAGAGAGGACACTAATCAAGATCCCAGAAGATGACTCACCTCTCTGTAATCATCCATATATGGATCCCTCATCACAGAGATCCAGAGGCTGGAATTTTGTATCTTATAGAGAAGTGTTGTTGGTTTTCTGGTGTACATTCATAGTGTTGGGTGATCTAAGCTTTGCTTGAGGTGAAGAAGGGCTTCCTAGCTGGAGGATGATGCTGGGTCAGAACATATGGTTGTAATCCTCTTGCTACTTTTCATCTTAATAAAGCTATTCTTGTTTTCTTCCATATTCTTGTGTACTCATTTATATATGCATTTATATGGTTAACACACATCTGATCCTGTGTTATTTATGAATATAGATCTTTGTTTCTTCGATAGTAGTATGTTGCTTTGATTCCATAGGTTCTCTTTGAAGCTGGGCAAACGAAGAAGAAGAGGCGAAACTCTATCAAGAAGGAGAGGAAATCAAGCACCAGACTAAGGTTGGTCTTCTTGGTTCTCCTCTTGTCTATTTTCATAAAGGAAAATGAAAGTAGACTTTACTTGTTTGTTTCTAAGATAGCCACCCATATTAGTGGGAATAGCAGCATCCGAGTGGACACTATTCCTGGTAACAAAATGGCAACCATACTAGGGAGCGACTAGATTATTTGTTAGCCTATCTATGTTTGTTTCTTTTATAAACTTACAGACGGAGCCTGAAGTCAAGCCAGCTAGCCTTCGAACTGCATTTGTTATACAAATGCAAAGTAGATCAATGCTGCTTTAGTCTATCTCCAGGTTTTGTTTATGAATTAAACAATAGGTCTGCAAACAATCTAATTGCCCTAAGTGGTGGCTCTAGTAACCTCTTTAGATCACCATTGTGTTTTACATACACTGAACATTACTTACTCAGCCTAAATCCTTGAACTGAATTGCAAACTGTGAGTGAAAACTTGTTTAAAGTCTCGCACTGGTACCATCGTGCCCTACCTTCAAGGCAGTCTGTATGCATCACACTTCTTGAGTGCAGTAGGTGCGCTGTATATTGGTTTCACTGTGTAACAAGTGCGATGGTCAGGGAAGGTTAACTTTACCTTCAGACTGTGGTTTTTTCTCACTGTTTTCAGTCCTATTCAAGAGTTTTGTTGTTTGTAATCAATGTATTTATGTGAAAAACCCCTTCTCTTGCATTATTTTGCCTCCTTAGTGCAAAGAACTGTAAGTGTTTTTATGTATTGTGCATCATTTTCAGTTCTCTTTTGCAAAAAGTAGCATAGTCGAACTATTGTTTCTGGATCTGAAAGTGTCGTAACTGTCGTTTTCAGTTTTAGAAGACAATCCCATTGTTCTTGATAGTAAATTATATAGTTACTATTGCATATGATTTGAATTAGTAGTTTTTAAAGTGTCGAAAAGCAATTTTCATTTCAAAATCGCAAAGTGTCTCTCTTACCTTCACTTCATTTTGAAAAAGAAATTTGTTGAGTACTGTCACTTTAAAAGTAATTCAGATTTGCACATAGCTTTCTTATCATCATTAATACATTAAGAAGACTGAAAACAAATACATGCATGTGCATTTGCATTTTGACTGCTTGGTTTGATTTAGGACATTGCATTTAGCGTGTGCTCTGTGCTCTTTGCAGAAAGATTCTTAACTTTCTTTCCTTAGTAGCTAGGATTTTCATTGCCGAAAGAAGATTAAACATTTGTTTATCATCTTAAACTGCATTTTAGGAATTATATACACATCACACGGTGAAACTGAAAGGCAAATTGTTAAGCAAGATCAACTTAAAATAAATTTAATGAATCTAAAAACACTTTGGAACTTAATGCAAAACATCTAGAGGTCTAGGTTAGAGACGAATTCCGGCGTCGTAAAACCTGGTAACTGTTGTTTTCAGTGTTGGTTGGGTCATTCCTCCACTCTGAGACAGCAAGTGCCAGTACGAACTTGTTCTCCCACGTACCGTCGAGTATATATTGGGATACCACAATAGGCTGCATCTTTTATCCTTAGGAAGCTGTGTCTGCCGCCCTATCAATCGCAATGCACTGAACACAACATTCGGGAAGATTGACTGCCATACTGTAAAAAGTATTCTACAGTTTTGCGATTGGTTTGGTAATCCTCTCTGCCTAGATCTCCAGAGAAGTCCATTTTACTCCTTTTCAGACTCCTTAAAGGAAAAGGTCCTCTGAGCACTTGTCACTTCAAGCTCAATAAAAATTGAAGGCGACTAGAGTCATCTTTTGTTTTTTCTCGACTCTTTAAAATTGAAAAAACAAGTTGTCTCAAAGCATATAAAATTTATTTTAATCAGAATAACATCACAAATTCCCCCGTTCATCTTTAGGTTGAGAAAATGGAGTCTACCAACTAAGGATTTCCCCTTGGAGGAAATCCTAATCCCTTCTCCTCCTAGGGAGATGTTGGTGCACCCCATATGGCCACTTTGTCACTTCCAGGGTTGACAATTGGTTTGCTTGTCTGGCTCTTCTCTACCTCTGTCGTTCAGAATCCCGTAATTCCTGAATAGTCAAATCAATAACTAGATGACACTAGAGTTTCCTCCCAACCTTCTACTTCATCTGATTCCCCCTCTCCTCCTTCTTCTTCGCTTGATAAAGTTGATAAAGCTAAAAATCAAGTAACTGAGAAGAAGAAGAAGCAGAAAGAGGAAAAGAAGAAAAAGGAACCAAAATCGAAAGGGAGCAACCAAGTGTCATCTAGGCAAAATCCACACACCGCACAGTCAAAACCTAAATCTCCTTGTGTCATTTTCAATGGAGACCACTATCACCGAGATTGTCCCTGCATCCCTCGGATCTTAAGGGACTGGTCTCCTCGTTTGCACAATCTAGTAGCATCAACCTCTGGCGATCATGTTGAATGCTCACCATCAACCAGTGAAAGTGAAGCACATGGACAAAGAAGGAATCCTAAACTTCCTTGTAAGTTGTGTGAAGGCGATCACACCGTCCACCATTGTCCCTTCCTTGAAGAGGCTAAAAGAGTTTTGGATAATCATCCGGTTTCACCGCTACGACTTCCTCCTGGATATAAAAACTCTTGCCAAGCCCTCCACTGGTTGAAAATCCGGCTGGCCCGTCATTGTGGTCAGCCGAAGCACCTATCATTGAAAATGAACCCTCTGAATCCATACCAGACGAAAGTCAAAGGGTCGATACGGCAGTTGACCCGGTCTTGCCTTCAGAGTGTTCATCTTCGAATGATACCGTCACTGAAGAGAAAGAGAATGACACTGTTCAAATTCTTTTCATCAACACAGACTCCGATGAACTTGGGGGTAGTCCTCCCGTTCTTTTATTGTAGGAAGGAAGTTCATCAGAGTCATATCTAGCCGTCTCTTCAGTCCCACCACCAAGCAACCTAGTCGTTTCCTTCGACTAGAATCTACTACGCAGACCCCGTTTACTAGCTAGTGTATGATTCAGAATCATTGTGCAAGCTTAAAAAATGGTCATGGCTAGTACCATCATTGATGAAGGGGCTCATGTGAGTTTCCTTTCCTCAACTACTTGGAAAGCGCTTGGTTCGCCATCGCTTTTGCCTGAAATGAGAAATCTGACAGGCTTTGACAAAGGAACCATTCGACCTTTATGGATCCTTCCAAATGTTCCCATTAATTTGAGAAGGAAAACTATTCACATGAACGTAATGGTAGTTCAAGGGCCATTAGATTATAATCTACTCCTTGGACGCGACTATATTTATTGCATGGGAGCCATCGTCTCCTCACTCTTTAGAGTAATGTGTTTTCTGCACGAAGGCAGAATGGTCAAGCTCATAGACCAAATGTCATTCCCCAGATCACACATCGCAAATAGTCAAATATTGTCCCTAAATGGTCTTTTCACGCAATAAATGTCTCATCGGTCTCCAGTCCGTCCACCTGATGAGCGCGAGTGATTCAGGAAGATGTGACTGAAACCCAGGGGGCATGCACCCTGGTCTGTTTCGGCAGGAAAACCTTGGGTATAGAGTGGATTTCCGTGAGGGATATATGACTAGTCTGGCGAACCCGTCCTTACAGGAAAATGGGAGCGGGATGGAATAAGATACCTTCATCAAGGTTATTCCGAGTGGCACCACTCCCCTTTGTCTGTTTCGATAGACATCGCTGAGAAAGAATTTTATCTGCTACGTGGATTAAACTTTCATGGTAACCTAGAAATTTTTCGCTATACTTGGGGGCATGAAAACCTTTCCGCATGCAAGTGAAGAGCGGCTATTTATTTTTTAAATTTTTAGGACTTCTAACCCTTTAAACCTGTAAGGTTAGTCGTTTCCTAACTTGCATAAAGAAAGGATCTGTGGCAAAGCTTGAGAGATGTAAGCCACTTCAAAATAGCATCTCGAATGATACATTCTTATTTTACGACTGGCAAGCAATGTTGTCGCAGATTTCAAGCTCGTTAAAAAATAAACATAAGTCATGAGCAAGTGTTTCCCTCAGCGTTTAAGCTCATTAAAAAAATGAACTGGTAAATAACCATTGTGAATGCCTTATCGCCAGCTTTTGAGCCTTGGTCGTGTTCTCGCCATCACCTCCACTCTATTTTTAGCCGATCATTCACCCCCATATGATTGTTTACCCCTTCGAGGAACATCTGCGAAGAGTGATTCTGCTAGCCATCCTTGTAACACTGTCGTGATTGGAGAATTCCAAATCTTACCTGGAATCAACTGCTACCAAAAACTATCACTCGTTCCTCGAAAACAAATCTTCTTGAAGCTCTTTTCACCTGACTCGTAAAATATGAAAAGATTGTCGAGCAATTGGCCTCTTCGGCTCGTTAAAAGGCATCGGAAGTGCTATCCCTCCTCTAGATTTTAATCTTTTTGGACCTGAGGGATTATTACACAAAAAGATCGAGCGCTTGTCTTGTTCGGCTCGTTAAAACTAT
>APFE030941504.1:295743-309917 GCA_000404065.3 Pinus taeda
TTAAAACTATCAAAAATTCATCCCTTTTGTATTATTTTACGCTTTTTCGGACTTAAGGGATTATACAACGAAAAATAATCTTTGGAGTCTTCTTTCCGTTTCTTTCAGACTCTCTAAAATTGAAAGAGACCGAGTTATCTTTATCATTAAACTCGTTAAAACCTAATAGCGACAAACTCATCCAAATGGATGAGAATGAGTTTCACTGTCGCTAGGCTCGTTAAAATATAGCGACAGGTTCGCCCAAAGGGAAGATTATAGAAAAAGAATATATTATCCTCCTTAAGCTTGACAAAAATATAGAGGTATTGGTCAGCAATGACTGGGGAAAATTGGGAAGTAAACAAGAAGAAACTTTATTGGTAGCAAGTCTCTCTTGAACATGACACTTTCCTTCCACATCCATGCCGGGTTGGGTTGTTCCGTTCACTGGTCTTCACCATTGGTCCATCACGCCATCCATCATTTTGGGTTAATGCTACCAATCCATCGTCAGTGTCGCCGATATGTTCAAGAGAAGCCATTTAGACAATTCACCTGTGTCTCACCCACTGCAATACATTCATGCTTCATTCCTTCATGACCGCCACCCTGAACCCTGTATCGTCAGTTTGTTTTGACCTCCAAAATCATTTGCTTCGTTCCATGTCGTTGATGTGGGATTCATTAAGGCCCTCCTAGGACGGGTTGCTTCTTGTTGACATTAGCTCATTATCCAAGAAGTTGACTTAGGAACAACCCTTTTAGTACTTTGAAGCTTGCATGCCTTAAAGGAAATTTTCTCACTTTCGGCGACACGTTTACATCAATGGCCTTCGACCGAGAGATTTTACGTGGTGTTTGACGCCAAGTTCCTTTTCACACCATGTGAATTGTATTGTAGTACCTTGAGGGTCATTGTCATTATTGGTGATTCCTCTCGCGCCTGTTAACAGCTTACATCATTGGCTGGTAATCAGGCGATGTCTTTCCATGTTTGACTCCAAAACATTTTTCACATGGATCGACTTGTACTCTGAGTGAAGATCGAACGAGTTTTGAAGACCCCAGATCTAGTTTCATCCATCTGGGCTGCGATATATTCAAGAATATAAAAACATCCAGTGTACATCATTGCTGATTAGATGATCATCCAAATCAAAGGATGATGTGTCCATATCACCAGTCTGTCACACAGATGATCGTCTGTCCTATGTACATGAAAATGAGTTTATAAAGATGAGCATGGGAATGCCCGCCTCAGCTAGATCATGAAAAAATGTTGTCAAATAATGTATTTTATTGTATCTTATTACAAGTCGCCTCCCAGCTCGGAAAAACTTCGGATCCTCATAGTAAATCATTTCACCCGACATCAAAAACGATTAACGACCTCATGCTTTAGGGGGAAACTGTTTAGACA
Source organism: Pinus taeda (assembly GCA_000404065.3). Classification (NCBI taxonomy): domain Eukaryota; kingdom Viridiplantae; phylum Streptophyta; class Pinopsida; order Pinales; family Pinaceae; genus Pinus; species Pinus taeda. Next base: position 297,146 of record APFE030941504.1, read on the forward strand.
TTTTTGGGCACTTCAACCCCAATCACAAATCTCCATAAACTGAGGGCTCTTAAGTCCCTAAAAGTGTTGCTTCACTACCTAAAGGAACAAGGTCAACTGATTACATCATCTCCCAGAAGTTCTCCACTGAAAACTGCTCATAAATGGTCAAAACTGGACCATACTGAAAGCTCAATACAGAGGGTGTGATGCTTATCACCTTCCCAATGTACAGGGTAGGATGCATACTGATTTTCTCCTCTATAGGGTGCAATGGTCAGGAACGGACAAATGGCAGGGACAAAAATGCGAGGTGGAAGATCATGGAATCTTTCAGAAGCTTCCCCTCTGACACTTGCCACTCCATTTTCGACCAGAGATGAGTAAGAGATCATCATTCTCTAAGTGGAAGCAGGAACTATCAGAGAGAAGACACTAATCAAGATCCCAAAAGATGACTCACTTCTCTGTAATCATCTATATATGGATCCCTCATCACAGAGATCCAGAGGCTGGAATTTTGTATCTTATAGAGAAGTGTTGTTGGTATTCTGGTGTACATTCACAGTGTTGGGTGATCTAGCTTTGCTTGAGGTGAAGTAGGGCTTTTTAGCTGGAGGATGATGCTGGGTCAGAGCACATGGTTGTAATCTTCTTGCTACTTTTCATCTGAATAAAGCTATTCTTGTTTCCTTCCATATTCTCATGTACTTGTTTATATATGCTTGTATATGGTTAATGCACATCTGATCCTGCATTATTTATGAATTTAGATCCTTGTTTCTTGCATAGTAGTATGTTGCTGTGAATCCATAGGTCCTTTTGAAGCTGAGCAGACAAGGAGGAAGAGGTAAAACTCTACCAAGAAGGAGAGGAAATCGAGCGCAAGACCCAGGTTGGCCCTCTTGGTTCTCCTCTCATCTATTTTCATAAAAGGAATCAATAGTAGACTTTGATTGTTTGTTTCTAAGATAACCACCCGTCTTATTGGGAATAGCAGCATCTGTGTGGACACTATTCCCATATAACACTATGATCTCACAATAATCAGTTAATTATGAGTGAATCTTCAATTTACTCATTGATAACTACATGCAGCACCATATTTCACTTTAGGCAGCACTCCATTGTACTTCAGGCAGCACCCCACTAAACTTCATGCAACACTCCAATTTACTTCAGGCAAGATCACACTCAATTGCAAGAATCACCCCACTACAAACCTCCCACTAATTCCTCCATCAGTTGGAACTATCTTAATTGATTTTAGCTTAGTTAGACTGAATTATATAATTAAAACTCAAAATAAACTCAACAATGCTCCTAATTGTATGAGACACTCTACATGACTCTAATTAGACCCCCAACTCAAATTAAAAATAATAACTAAGTCAAATTAACCTAGTTAACTAATACAAGTTGTCATGAGATGTGGAATTACAATTTATTCCCAATTTAATTCAAGGGAAAATTAAATTAGGTTGTTTTCTTCATGTTATTTTTAACATTTCTTCTTGTTATTTTCAACACTCTCTCTCAACAAGAAACGAAATCAACTCTATCTCAATCTGGTAGCTTTGGAATTTTATGCATAATTTTTTTCACTATTGTTGTTGCTACTACAACGTGTGCAACTAAAAATCATAAAAATAAATAAATTGAATCAATTATGTCTGCAACTATCTAATAGGAAACTTGTTCTACTACTGAGCCTCCTTTTATGCTATCAACAATCTGCACTCCTTAGTATCTCGCTTGCACTAATCCTCCCACAACTGAAAATTGTGGGTCCTCATTTTGGGGTCCGGGGAAGATCTTTATGTACATCTATTTTATGTTTCATGCTTTCTCCATTTTTTATTTTATGTTCTTTATAATTCATATGAAGTTAATTTATGTAGAATGTTAAAACCTACATTTGGTATCAAAGTTGTTTTGGCTTCAAGGGGACACCTTTGTTGCTCGGAGGTTTTTCCTGAGCTTGTGGTAGACCACGTTGAGTTGGGGTTCTGTGAGGTCGATTGTTCTGGTGAAAGAAGATGGTGAGTAGTGGAAAGATAGAGACCATGAAATTTAATGGTCAAAGTTTCGAGTTGTGGAAACAGAAGATGGGTGATTTGTTGGTGGATAAAGATCAGTGGATTGTTGTAGATCTGAGTACTAAACCTAAAACAATGTTAGTTGAAAACTGGGTGAAGTTGGATCTGAAGGTCAGGAGCACAATACGATTGTGTGTCTTAGATTGAGTATTTCTAAATGTATGAGGGGAAGCTTCAACGAAGGCTTTGTGGGACAATTTCGGGACTTTGTACCAATCTAAGCATTTGGTGAATAAATTGTTCCTATGGAAAACATTGTATAGCCTGGGGATGAAATATGGAGACTCGGCGATAGAGCATGTCAACACATTTAATACTATGGTAAGTGAGTTATTCTCTCTTGATATTAAAATTTTATATGAAGATATGTGCATCAGTTTGTTGTGTTCTCTACGAGATTCTTTTCATAGTGTGGTTGTTGCAATTGGTAGTAATGCAACTGCCTTTTAGTTTGATGAAATACTCTCATCCTTATTGTCGGAGGAGATGAGATGGAAAAATATGGAGGGCGAGAATGGTCATGCCTTGTATATACGAGAACAGTTCGAGAAAAGAAACAAAAAGGGTTCTCGAGTGGGAGATACAAATATAGAGGAGGATCTAAATCTCTAGGAAAATGTGTAAAGGTTTGCTAGAAATGCGGAAAGGAAGGGTACTTCAAAAGGAACTTTAAATCTAAATCTCCTCAGAAAGGAAATGGATCTAATGATGCTCCGTCTGGCGAGGTGAAATCCACCTTAGATGAAGGTGGGGATGTGTACTTGGCATCTTCTTCAGGTAAACATGTAGATCATGAGGCATGGTTGATTGACTAAGGTGCATCCTTTCACTTCACTCCCCGTAGAGAGTGGTTCTGCGAGTATGAGAAAGATGATGGTGATAAAGTGTTCTTAGGGGATGAGAGGAATGCTAGAATCATTTGTCGCAGGAAAGTCAAGGTGAAGTTGTAAGGTGGAAAGATTAGAACAGTTCAAGGTGCTATGCACATTCCTGCATTACTCATAAATCTAATTTCTATAAGAAAGTTGGATGATGCAGGTGTAAAAACAATGTTCAAGAAAGATACCTCCAAGATGGTTCAACGAGCATTGATATTAATGCACGGAGTTAACATTGTAACTTTGTACAAGGTTCAAGGTAGCATTGTTATTGATGGGTGAAACAGTTATGCGGTTGTTGAATTGAGGCTTTTGTGATCCATGTCAAGTTTATGAGAAAATTCTTCGGCGTAAATCACATGATATTACATTTTTTCACGCATTTTAAACCAACCAATGTGGTTCATCATCAAGACAAGTTGAAGAATTAGATCTAGGCTGCATGTTAAATAGTTAGAGTAGGATCTCCAACCATTGTCAAATATAGCCGTTGGAGGTCCTGCTCTAACTATTTAACATGCAGCCTAGATCTGATTCTTCAACTTATCGTGATGATGAACCACACTGGTTGGCTCGGAACACATTGACAAATGTAATATAATGTGATTTATGCCAAAGAATTTTCTTATAAACTAGTTATATGGTTCCTAAAAGTGGAACATAAAATCTAGTGGTCTTTGGAGAAAAGACCATGCTATGGCATCAAAGGCTTGGACATATTAGAGTGAAGGGCCTTCAAATATTTCATCGTAATGGTATAGTAGAAGGTATGTCTAATTCCTCTCTGGATTTTGATTTATGTGAAAATTGTGTATATGGGAAGATGAATCATGTGAGTTTCTCCCCTCGTGCTAAGAGGGCAAAATAGATATTAGATTTTTTCCACAGTGATGTGTTTGGACCTATGTCTATTCGATCACTTAGTAAGTCATTATACTATGTATCATTCATAGATGACTTCTCAAGGAATACAGGGGTATATTTCCTCAAGAATAAATATGAAGTCTTTGACAGGTTTAAAGAATTCAAGGCTATAGTGGATAACCAAATAGAGAAGAAGATAAAGGTTTTTAGGATGGATAATGGTAGGGAGTTTCGCAAGAAGGAATTTGAAAAGTTATGTAAGAAGTGTGGTATAGCATGCAGAATACTACTCCATACACACCTGAGAAAAATGGAGTTGCCAAACTAATGAAACAGACATTGACAAAAATGTCAAGAAGCATGCTCAATGGTGATGGGTTAGGACAAGAATAATGGGCAAAGGCGATGGAGAGTGCATGTTACCTAGTCAACGGATCACCTTCATCAATGTTGGAGGATACGATTCCACGAGATGCATGGACCGGTAAGAAAACTTCTCTTTCACATTTGAGGGTATTTCGATATGATGCATATGTACACATTTGAAAGGAGAAAAGAACAAAGTTGGATAGTATATTTGAAAATTGCATCTTTATTGGGTGTAAAGATGGTCTAAAAGGTTTTAAGCTTTGGAACCCAAAAACAAGGATGGTTGTGTACAACCGAGATGTGGTGTTTACAAAGGTGAAAGATGTTATTAAATATGAATTCCTACCAAAGGAATGTGAGAAGATATAGTTTGAGCTAAAGGAGAAAGAATCAGACTCCCAACAGAAGAGGAATCAGAAGATAAATAGCCACAAACTCTGGTTATGAGAGGATTAGTTCAAAAAAGAAGGCAGCTAGAACACAATAGACACAATAATTTTAGGTGGAAAACACCCTCCATGTCAAAAACCACTGAACTCTTTTCTAAGAAATTCTTTAATCTTCAACTCCAACTAAAAGAAAAGTAACAACTTTCTATAATTCTAGAAAATCTCTTTAATCTTTAGCTCCAACTGAAAGAAAAGCAACAACTTCCTAGAACACCCCAATGCCCTCATTTCTTCAGTAGCGAATTGAATGGATTCCCTAACATCTTAGACCAACCTACCATCGTGAAGTGTTCCCACAATTCAATGTGTAGGTGACTTCATGCACGATCCTAGAACCTCCCTCCCACCTTATAATGATTGAAATGGGACAAGAGTGTGGATTCCCATACAAGGGACATTGATCCACGACACAATATGATTTACAATGATTTTGGCCAAACACCCAAACACACTATGACCTGCAACCCAACCATGACAACATCCCAACAGAGCCTCCTATACCAAACAATAATGCCTTTTCGACTCTAGGAACATTGACTCTTTTACAATAATGACTCTTCCAATGATGACGCTTTTACAAATGACTCTTTTACAACTTTACAATGATGACTCTTGGCCTTGACACTTCTTCACAATATAACAATGGTTGTTGTCATGTATTCAAAGAATGTCTCGATGTAATTCTTCCTTTGATTTGATACTTGTGCTCTTGGATTCTTGCTTGAAGTTGTACTTGAATCTTCTTCTACCTGCATGAAAAAATTGCCATGCAAAACTGATCCCAAAACAAAACAAAATAGCCTTCAACTTACCTCTCCCTGCAAAACAAATGTAAGTGCATAATAATGAACAACTACCAATTAAAATTACAATGTGTACCTGAATTGTGCTTGTCACTTTTTTTGTTGACTTGTTGAAGTAGTAGACAAAGACTCCAATTCTTGATATAGGCCTCGACTCTATGCAAGACTATATCCAAAACTGACCTAAAGATATATATAATAAAGTTGATGACAGACCCTAGACTTGTGATGGACCAAGTTCTAAGTACAACAAGAGAGACCATTCTATGAACTATGACAAGACAAGTAACATGAACTTCCAACATCATCTAGATTTAGGATACTTGGTGTAGCATCAAATGTGTAGTATGAAGAATAAGACATCTGAAATGTGGTATCAAAACTAACTATGACATACACAGACATATAGATATAAGCGAGACCCTCTATATACTTACGTTGTAGTGCAAAAATATATGTGAGAGATGATACGCAAAATTCAAATGTAAACAATAATAATACATACCTTGTTGTAGGAGACTTACCCTTGACTGTTGATGTGTGGTCCTTACTGTAGTGATCCTCTAATGCATGCTTCTAGGAGATCGATATTGAAACTATTTTATTTAAGTAATTTCGAATCTTGAGGGTTCGAAATTTTGTCCTTTGGGAGGCCACTGAGTCCTATTTCTAATCCATTAGGTCTCATCAAGATTGGATTCTTCAAGAAAGAGTTATGCCAAATCTCCGACAATGACTAGAATATTGACTTGTTCAGTAGAGTAAACTTGTATAAAGTGCCATGTGTCTGTGTTGCATCCTTCAGCCCTGAAAACACTACTCAACAAACTGCAGTCTGTCTTCTTTGAGTGACTATTTACAAAATTTGAATCCAATGCTCACAGAGAAAGTTGTGACCATTTTCCCAACGTCATATGTTTGACATGGAAGTCGGGAGCGTGCAAAAACCCTAACTTCCTCACATCATATCTCTGAAGACACAATGAACCAAGATCTGGAATTCGGTCACAAGGTTCATCAAGCTTTTGATTCCAATTCAGTCATAAGGTTGCTTAAGCTTTCGGTTCAAATGGGTTCAAGTGGGTTACACAATGACCTGTTTTAAGCCACAAAATTCGTACTAGAGGAGGATATGAGTGTCACTATTTATATGAATGTCTTGAGTTGAGAGGGTCCTCAATAAGTGAGCATTGGAGGCATTTTAAGAAAAAAACATTATTAATTATTTACTATTTAACTTATTTAATTATTAGTTATTTACTATGCAATGGACATTGTTATGAGGATTTTTGCATCTACGGATAAATACTAATTCCCTGGGTAGGTATCTATACTTAGAACAATAGATTTAAAGTGCTTATCCTGTTTCTATAGATGATAAATAATACAAGGGAATCAAAGGACCTACTTGTTCTTTTGCTTTACTTTTGTCTCCTTTGTATGGCTCCCGTCACTCCTTCTCAAACTTACCTCGCTCATAAAGTACCTGCAAGCATAAACAAAAGATAGAGAACCAATCAAAGAAAGAGATCTATCGAATATAAGTAAATGGAATCAAATAAATTCACACATATAAACATCATATATCAAGGTTAGCATACTAAAAAAGGTGTAAACAACTTTATTAAGTAGAAGGAAGAATTACAACCATGAAGTCCAATCCATTGCCACTCTTCCACCTTGGGTTACATCCAACATCACATCAATAGCACAACACTCCAACATCATAACGCTACTTACTTACAATCTCAATCCTCACACCAACAATATCTCCTTACAAATTCTCAAGATCAAGCCCATGATCACTTAGGTGAGTGCTCAATTTATAGGTAAATGGAGGAGGTTTGATCATAAATGAGGGTATTGCATGGCCTTCCAAAATTAGAGTTAGTTTCCATGGAGGAAGGGATGAGAGAATAGGAGGTTAATTAACTCATTCCCTATCAAATTTCGAGCTTATAGCAGATAATAAGTGTGGAAATATTCTAGATGGCTCTAGAAGATAAGAATATTCAGAGAACCCTATGATGATTTTGCTCAAACATGCTGACTGTAGGTCAAAGTGGGCCTAGGTTCTCCGTGGAGCACCTTCACATGGGCCTACCTGCACTGAAGTGCACATACGCATGACCAAGGCTAGGCTGGCCCCTCAAGGATTAAATTCTAGAGGGATTCAGGCTGAGAAACTCTTAGGGAAGGAGGCATTCAAAGTGATGACTTGTCTAAGGCATGTAGCAACTTAGTTTGGGTTTGATGAGCCCTAATGGTAGTCATCTAAATGATGGGATAGATGTGCCCAAATGGATTTGTAACAAACATGCTCCTCAAAATGGGCCATCCATGCCTCTTGTTTCTCAACCTTCTCTCATAGAAAATTCTGGTTGTGCGAGACCACCACAACACAATCCTTGGGATCATATTGGAAATAACATACTTTGTTGAGAGTTGTTATCAATTCGGCGTGATCCTCCTCTCTAACCTGATTTAAATTCTTGAGACGATCTAGAAATAAGTGAACCACATCTCGGCACTACTTTGTGCAGTAGCCTTGTCACTCATAGTGCCCACCCTCACACATGGACACATGACACTCAAAATAACCATGACAAACCAAACCCTCTCTCTACACAATAGGCAAAGTGAGGGAGCCGAAACTTCAAGGTGAGCCCCTATGTCTACCACCTTGAGTTGCTGACCTTGCGCATCTAGAATGCTATCACTAGCCATCACCTCTCCCTCTTGAAGTCACGCAGATCCAACCCTTGGCACTTAGACCTTCGAGACTCCCTCCACCACTCTGAAACACTAGCTCGAGCTCAAGTTGGGACTTAGCCATGCATGACCTCACCAAATTAGGCAACACGTAGGATGAGAACTACCTTAAGCAAGAAACGAGTTGCATGATTGAAACCTTGAAGACCACTCTTCCAATAACTCCCAAACAATCCACGCAGGGGTCAAGACAGCAAGATCTCGATGAACCTCCTCTCCCTTTGGCATTGGGCACCCACTACTTAAAAAGCTATTTCCCACGTGAAATAAGAAACATACACCCCCACCTAAAGTGACCCATCATAATTCGAGCAAACCAAAACCCAAGGCAAGCTTGGAAATGGCACCATCCCACAGCCGAGGACCCTCTCAACTCGCTTGGGAAGCACACTTCAATAATCGTGCTCCACCAAAGGAAAATTCACAACAAGCCTCACTAAAACCACACCAAAAAAAAGAGAAGCCATAGCAAACCATCCCCATTAGATGCACATACATGATGTTCCTTGAAGACTTGAATTCAACAATTAACAACCACCCACACTCACAAGTAGGGGCACAACCTTTTATGACAATTTCGACCCTTCATTGGCCTCTTAGAACCTATGCAACACCCACCTCTTCTCCCAACACTCCAAAGGGAGGATCCAAAACTCTCTCCTTTGTAGAATTACCATCGAATAGCCATGTCACCTTCCATAACGTTAATATGTTCACCACCATGTGTGCAAGACCTAATGTGACTTGGGGTTTCCCACCATGATCTTTATTGTCTCTCGTACTCAAGGTAATATTGGAGGGTGGTGAGGTGAGCCCGCCATCCTATAGCCACGTGATTACCATAGGCACCCATGCATTCCCTCCCCATAGGGGAATTAGTTTCCTTTGTTTTATTGCTATATGTTTTTTAAATGTATTAGATTAATTACTAAAAAAAAAATGTCTCCATGGTCTATTTTAATTTGTAATGGTAGTGATATGAAGTATTGGCTAAACTAGGAGGCCCAAGGTTCAAATCCCAAGGTCTATGGAGAGGATGACAAGTGTAGGTCCGATCTTAGTGGACTATAACCATCATCATCATCATTAATTTAATTCAAAGTAAAAAACAGTGTATTTTATTTCATTTTATTTTTATTTTTAGTTTTAGGTAATTTCATCAAATCAAAATGTTTTATTGTTAATTTTATTTTATTTTATTTTATTTTTTAATTAAATGTTTATTTTATTTTGACCTAGTCAAGATGTTTATAGGACATTACAACATCTATCTCTACATACTTGGGAAATTACTTTTAAAAAAATATGTATCACAAAAATCTAAGATCAAGCATTAAAACCAAGTTATAAAATTAAACAAATTAAATATTTACAAGATGCTTTGATTTTGAAATTACTTTTGGTTTTTGGGCAAGTCTTTATTGATAAGCCATGGTATTGTAACAAAACTTATTTTCAAGTTTATACTATGCATAGTAAGATGGCTTGGACATCCATGGTTAAGAATTTTGTTATATTGTAAGTATTATATTTAATTTCAAAAAGTTATAAAATTAAATTAAAACAAATTATCTATAAAATATTTTGATTTTGAGGTGAGTTATGGTTTTTGGGTTTGTGGTATTGATAATCCATGGTAGGCCCATGGTATTATAAGAAAGCATATCTAGAAATTAATAATATCCATCGTAAAATGGGGTGAAGCATTTGTTATATTGTAAGTATTATATTTCTGTGTTTCTTCATTAATCATTATTTTAATTTATATGGTAAAATGATTTTTAATTTATAACTACCACACACACACACATATATATATATATAGATAACTTGCACATGGTATTGTTAATCTATGTTATTGGTCCATGGTATTAATTTATGGTATTAGTGTATATTAATTAGATATGTGACCAAATCAAAATAAAATTAAATATATATACTATTTTGATTGCTGGTTTTTAGAATATTATGGAGGAAGTCAAATGAATTACACTTGTTTACACACATGGTATTGTAAATTGTTTGACACATCTTCCTAAAAATTACACATTTTACTCCTATCATCTCTCATTAAAGTGATAATTTATACAGATTTATTGGGGATGAGGTATAAAACTGAGAGTTATTATTGCTTGGCCAGAAGATAAAAAAGAAACAAATATTTTTTATATCTTTTTTAGCAAAAAAAACAAAAATTTAATAATAAATTCTATAGTCATTATTTTTATACATTTTTGGCGTTGTGAAAAAGAAAATTTAACATAATATATGGAAAATTTAACATAATCATTTTTATACGATAAAATCTCATTATCACTACTGAACTCGCCTAGTATTATTGAATAAAGGTTGAAGGAGAAGTTGCTGTGACAAAGAAAGATCTGAAGGTTGAAGGTTCATCCAATCTGTGCGGATCGTATTTTAGAATTTGTAAAGAATCTGTTTATTATTACTAATATACACGCAGCTCGATTCTCTATGGTGGGCGGAAAGAAGTAACTCATCCGTATATAGCGATATTCGCTAAACAAGTATGACATCCGTATATAAAGTTATTAGCTAAATTTTACATTTAATATGTGGAATAAATTTCACATTTAGCTCACTAAATCTGAGCAAGAAAGTAATCAATTCTCTTGGTGGGTTATAGTGTTTTTTCATATAAAAAGTTGTGAAATATTTTGCAACTTATTAGAATTTTTATCTAATAAGTGTATTTTTCTGTTGGAAAAATCTTATTGATTTAAGAAAATTACATATTGTAGACATTGTTAGCATATGTTATTTGTGAAGTTGATTACCTATCAAAACAGAATGTATCAAAAAGATCTATGATTCTCCATAGAGAACATGTCTTATGTGTTGTTCAAAGGAGATCAAAAAACTCCTCCTCATGGACTACAATTGTCTTTCATATATACTGCTAGTAAAATCTATATATACAAATATATTGATAGTTTAAGCAAAAACTATAAACATGAGAATCAAAACTATAAACATGAGAATCAGACTCCTCCTGGGCTAGTTATGCTAAGTAATCCATGTAAGGGCTATGGTAGTAGTGATAGTGTGCCCTAAGGGTGGTATTCCAAAGGTCCACAATGATTGGGCAGGTAAGGAAAAGGGAAGCAACATGATAGTCCATGATGGGCTATCTTGTTCAGGTTGTCCCCCTTAGGGGCCTTGTTCTTAAGTACCATCCACATAAATAGTCTAGTTATAGGGGGCTTCTTTCCACACGTGTTTACACCAATGTTAAATTTATCTAATAAGTGATAAGGCTAGAGGAATAAGTCTTCATTAAGACATATTCAAATCTTGTATGTCTAGTTTTGCTAAGTTACAAGTAGAGGAATCTTTAATTGGGTTTGGCGGAAGTCCATTCCTATAGCTTCCACTAAACCTCTAAGTAAACCAATGTGTACTGGAATACATTGCCCACAAGGCTAGTCAAGGATATTTCACAAAGACTTCATATTACAATTATGGCCAACCATACAACTACCATTAAACCTGTAGGTGAACCCATGTGTTCCCCAATTCAATGTCCACAAGGCTACTAGTTAGGAATACTTCACAAAGGCTACTAGTTAGGAGTACTTAACAAAGGCTACTAGTTAGGAGTACTTCAAAAAGGCTTCTTGTAGGGACAAAATTGTTCTTCATCCTAAGATAAAAAAAATAATATTTTTTCTTTAATTTGTCAATATAGGTAATAAAAGAAATGTAAACCTTTCAAATACAATTCAAACCTCAAAAGTATTCCTTCAAATAGATTTTATGATTATTTTATACTTAAAGGGCTCTAATATGTAGTTTTTTATTTTCATGTTCTTCATGTTCTTCTAGTTATTGTTCCTCACTTTCATTTGCTTCTTCTTGTAATGGTAGTTGATTTTCTTGTTGTTTTGGAATTTCAATAATTATTTTCTAGTCCACATCTTTGTGATTGGTTTTAACCTCTAACCTAGCTCATTATCATTGTATCCTAAGAAAATCAATTATAATGACTTTTCATCCAACTTAGATCTTCCTTTTTAGGAAAATGCCCACATGCTTCACAACCAAATATTTTCAAATGAGCATAACATAAATCTTTCAGAGTTCATACAATTTCAGGAATACCTCTCGTTTGATCGGTATTGACTGCCCTAGTTTAGGGCTGCATTTGACTTCAGAAATCTTCAAATTGATTGAACTTTCGGGGTTGTTCAAGGGTTGTTTCTTCACGTTGTTCAGAAATTGACCAAGTATTTTAGAGGTCAATTTCAGCTAGTTTGACCAAGTTTGACTTAGCTGAACTATTTCTCTATGTTGAACTATTGAAGATAAAAGAATATTTGGTCAAAGGGTTTCCCAAAATTGGGGCTTGTTTTCGGTTGATCATTAATGTTCTATCTGCACTTTACTTAATGTATATGTGATTGGTAATCTCTCGCTAATATGAAGGAAAATAAGTAAATTGCTCCTAGCATAGAACGTACCATAATTTAACATGGTATCATTGTTGACGTGAAGACAAAGCCCAAGAAAAATTAAGAGCAATCACCAAAGAAAAG